>JANSVA010109081.1:0-10279 GCA_025504915.1 Erythroxylum reticulatum
AAAGTAACCCACCTTGAATCTCCTTGCTTGAAAGCTTGTTTAAGGATGTCTCTCCTCTTGCTCCTCTTGCCTCCCTTGAATCTTCACCGATTAATGAATTTCTTGACTCTAATGAAAGCTCTAATTTTTCCCTTTTCTTCCCTCCTTGATTACTCTCAAAATCTCTCTTGAAAGCTTAGTAAAATTAAAACCTAGCTCAACTCTCCTATTTCTCTCAAACACCGACACTCTCTCTCTCTTCTTTCTTATTTTTCATCTTCTCTCTCTTCTCTTTTTCTTCAATGATGTTTTTGTCTTCTAAAACACAAGCCTACAATTCCTTCTTCCCATTTTGCCCCTCCTTTAATGCTTTAAGACTTTATGACTTAATTGATGTTCCAACAATGCCCCTCATGAAATCTTATTGTTCCCTTAACCTATACATAATATCTTACTCACATTAATAAGCTAATTAACTCCAACACAATTTAATCTAGCAAAACTCCAAATTAATTTAATCATGCTTATTTATAAATAAAAAATTCCAGGGGCCATCACACATTATGACAGATCATCATTTTTCTCAGTGCTTCTAATAGCTCAGACTCTTAAGGAATGCTCATGCATGTGACTTATATGAATGTAACTCAAAATGGGGATCAGTTGCCACTGTCTGCTAAGACATGACTAAAATGCATGTAACTTGACATGTATTTCAAAAAATGCCCATATAAGATAATACTTCTGGGCTCTGATACAATGTATGTAGCACCCCATTCTTGCAAGACACGTGCTTAACATCTTGGGTGATATCCGAGTCTGTGCCCCGCGAGCGTGACATGCTAGAGCACTCAATCACTCAATTATCAGTATAATTTTTTTTTTTAAACCACAAACATAATATGCGGAAATAATAACCAATTCAAGCCCACTTTCATTCATAAACATTTTCAATCAACATAATAAAATCAATAGAATTTCAATAGCCAATTAGACCCATTACAATTACAAAACACTTTAGACATAATGTCTTTCCGTTACAACATAGTTCAAATACACATTGTGCAAAACTTTTCGGAATACATCATTCAATACAAAAGTTGCAGAATATACAATTTAGTATAAAAATAGGAAAATACTAATGCAGACGTGAACTAACCCCGACCTCTATCCTTCCCTTGCATGCAGTAAGTATACTCTCGTTTGCCTAACGGGGTATTCTTCTGGGTCCTAAAAAATATTTGCAAATTTTGGATGAGTTTAGCGAACTCAATGAGTGAACATTATCGATGGCTCACCCAATCACGTAACACATAATTCATATCATCACACATTTCACACTTCACATTCAATACAATTTAATCACTCATATTATGCATATGCACTGCACATGAGACCCACTTTCTATTTGTTACTTTATTGTGATCGAGTGCCTAAACTATCCCGTATTCATTGGATATCGGGCTCATTAAACGTTGAGCCTGAGGCTTTAAAATTGTCCTCTATCCATTATGGATACCAGGCTCATTAAATGTTAAGCTTTAAGCTCTGAATCACTTTTTGAGCTCGAGGCTCTTTTTCATACGTTGAGTTTTAAGCTCTGATCGGTGGCTACTCTAGTCACAACTGCCATTATGTTTCATGCATTCATCAAATGGAATGCATCAATTACATTTGCATATTCCCATTCACTCACATTCACATATCATCGGACTTAGTCCGACATTCAACATTAAAGTTGAGAATTACACTTTCATTCATATACAAATGCACATTCAAAACACATTTACCATCAAATTATGTACATTTAGTTCTCATTCACATACAAGCAACACTTCAATATCTCAACCAAGCATCACAATCATCAGACCTCCTGTTGTCCGGAAACCAGCACAATCAATCACATTCACATAGTCAATCAATACCAAAATTCAAAAAGAACAAACAATAAAATGAGACCATTTAGGTCTACTCAGAGCATGCTCCAGATTAGCATTTGCTTCCAAATTTTGGAAATGCTTAAATGCGGACACTTAACCTGCACAACACATTTATGCAAGACACACATTGCACACTCATTAATAATGGAAAAATTATAAACATTTATTCATGCACAACTGAGTATATAGGATATGTACAATGCATGCTCAATGACAATCTTGATACTTTACCAATTTCATATTTTAAGCTCATTTTCATTTCATAACTTAATCGCTCATCAATTCTTTGAATCACAACCTCAATCATTTGGTACTTTTAACTCATCCCTAAATCTTTCCAATATAATCCCATATGTGACTAGTGAGGAAGAAAAACAAAGAATTTATATCATTATTTTTCCAAATTCTTTTGTTCTCATCACATGCACATTTTAGTTGACCTTTTAACTTCAAAAACTAGTTTAACACTATCCTCTAACATTTCAATCATCAAATCCAAAGAAAATCACCATGTACGACACACTAAATCTCCTCACTCATTTTCCAGAAAATAAGAATATCACTGTTCTTAACCATTTAGCAGTGAACTAACGATGCATGCTTCATTTCATACAAAAATACATAAACATAACAAGCTTACTTATTTGAAGCTCTAATATCTGCAAAATTACATAACTCTAATCCCTCATGCACCCACGTACATCAACTTAAAAGTTGACAGGGAGGTTCGGTTTTTCTTGGGGTAGAAGAAAGAAATAACAAAGTGGAAGTAAGGACAACAGAGAAAAGCAAGGCTTAATTTTGGTGAAATTTTGATGAAAAACTCAGTGTTGGAGGAATTCTAGAGAAAGAAGGTTCAAGAAGGATAAAGAAAAAGACAACAGCTTGTCTTTCAAGGTAATAAATATCTTAACTTTAGCTAAGACACCTGTTCATTTCTTATCCACTTATCCACTTCCCTTCATTAAGAGTCACTTAAGTATGATTTATACTTAAGTTTATAACTTAATAAAACCACTGAAATCACATCATAACTCCTTACTCACTTTCAGATTTTTCCCATAAAAGCATCATTTTGGGTTAAATTTGTATGTTCTTTTTGATTTCGATACTGAAGTCATTTTGTAACACTTTCTTCTATAAACATGTTTCCCTATGTCTTATGTCTCCATCAACACCAAAATCACTCAATTTCATTCAGTAAATTAGTCTTATTTCACTATTCCAACAAATTCTGCACTTTTATATGATCAACCTTTTTCAATTCAATTCAAAAAGCTACCAATTATTTATGGAGAGATAGAAAAATGTGTTAGGAATCTATTGGTTCAAGAATCACTCCAATTAGAGGTCGGATGACAAGGTTATGGCTTAAGGAAATCAAACAAGGTTCTGTCATCAACCATATTGAACTTATTTCTTTTGGGGCAACTAGCATAACTTTCATTATATGTATCAGATCAAGGTCATTCTTAGATGGTTCGAAAGAGAACTTCAATATCCACAACTTTTATGAAGACATTGGTATGAGATTTTGTCATCTAAAGGGTCAGAATTGGACCAGATGATAAATTATAAACAGTGACTAGATGATATGACGTCATCAGACGATACGTCCGCATCAGACGAAGCATCTTCACTAGACGATCTGTCCTCACTAGATGATACGTCCAACTAGACGATATGTCCACACTAGACGATACATCCGCACTAGATGAAGCGTCTTCACGAGACGATTCGTCCTCATCAAATGAAGCGTCTTCACAAGACAATCCGTCCTCACAAGACGATCCATCATCACTAGACGAAGCATCTTCACAAGACGATCCATCCTCACCAGACGAAACATCTTCACAAGATGAAGCGTCTTTACAAGACGATTCATCCTCACTAGACGAAGCATTTTCATAAGACGATACGTCTTCAGACGTTACGTCCTCTCAAATCCAAATTTAACTCTCTAACTATACATTCTCATTAAACTTCTCCAACTTATTTTCCTTTACTAACTCCAACGCTTAAATTTTTGTTTATAGTCTTTCTACTCCATTTCATTCAACTAATTCACTATAACCACAATTCTCAATCTACCATCTAAAATTATTTAACATCGAATCCACAATTTTTTAACCAATCCTATGACAAATTCAATTATACCAAAAATGTAAATGAGTGCATATACAATTATTTTCATGTGTGCAAAAATTCAAATCTACATGCATGTATGCTGACATTTCGTTGTGCATGAAATGAAAAAAAATTTCTAACTCTTACATTGCTATTTTCTCCATTATTGAAATATAAATTCTAACCCTTAATATAAGGATGAGATGTTACACGATATCCATGTGATTTTTCTTCAAGGAAGTGAAATCGACGTGTCTTCCATAGACAAGAGATTTCTACATTTTTGATCTGTAACAAATAAACACTAAACATAGAAATATATTTCGCTTAACGAAGCGAGGTTAGTATAAAAAGTATGAAATGAGAAGAATTTGAAGTTTAGAACAGAGTGTTGAATAGTCTTTGTTGAAGCACTAAACAAGTTGGTTTCAAAGTTTTTCCAGAAAATTCTAGAGTGTAAGGTTTTTTAGAATCTTGAGAAGATTTCCTTTTTATACATACTCTTGAAAAGTTACTGTTACTATTTTACTTGAAAACTTACGACTTTTCAGCTTCTTCTAGATGAATCGTCTGGGTCGTGGAGTGTCAGACAAATGGTCATTTAACATTACCATATTCAGGTTTCATCTGATTTTCTTGAATCTGTCTTCACTTAAGGGTTTAGTGAAGATATCTGCCTATTGCTGATTCGTCTTAACAAATTGTAGATTGATGATCCCTCTCTGTACATAGTCTCTTATAAAATGATGTCTAAATTCAATATATTTTGCCCTTGAGTATTGTATTGGATTCTTTGAGAGATTAATAACACTTGTGTTGTCACAGAAGATTGGAATCTGATCTCTTGGATAGAATAATCCTTTAATTGATACTTAATCCATAACATCTGCGAACAACAGCTTGCAACTGATATGTATTCAGCTTCTGCAATAAATAGAGCAATTGAACTTTGCCTCTTGCTTGACCAAGAAATTAGATTATAACCAAGAAAGTGACAACCCCCACTTGTACTCTTTCTATCAATTCTATCTCCAGTATAATTAGCATCACAGTAGTTAATTAACCTGAAATCTTTACCTTTGTCATACATTAAGCAAAGATCAGTAGAACCTGCCAAGTATCTCAATATTCTTTTGACAACAATATAATGAGATTTTTTAGGATTTGCTTGAAATCTTGCACACAAACAAACACTAAATAATGTATCGGGTCTGCTTGCAGTTAGGTAAAGAAAAGAACCAATAATTTCTGTAAAAAGAGCTTAAGCAATCTTCTTACGAGTTTCATCCTTAGATAAGAGGATCGAAGGATGCATAGGAGTTGACATTGGTTTAACATTCTCCATTTTATATTTGACTACAAGTTCTTCGACATATTTTTGTTGATGAATAAAAATCTTTTCTTCAGTTTGTTTAATTTGTAAACCAAGAAAGAACTTTAATTCACCCATTATACTCATTTCAAATTCACTTTTCATAAGAATTTCAAAATATGAACATAATTTCTTAGAAGTTGCACCAAAAATGATATCATCTACATATATTTGTACAACTATAAAACCATTTTTAATATATTTTCTAAATAAAGTCTTATCTACTTGACCTACTTTTTGTGCCAAATCAGGTTCTCCTCATCTGTTAATATAAAACATGAATATTTTGACTTTTCAAATCGTCTAAGTTAATTTTATAGAGATTATTTCGTCTCTTGGCATAAAAGAATATGAAACTGTCATTGTTTCTGACTACACAAAAATTTTCATTAAAGGATAAAACCATAATCATATAATTGACTTACACTAATTAGATTATGCTTTAAGCCTTCAACTAGAAGAACATTATCAATAAACGAAAAAGAATCTTACCAATTTTGCCGATTCCAACTATTTTGCCCTATTGGTTGTCTCCAAAAGTTACCAATCCTCCTTGCTTATGTTGGAGGTCCACGAACATAGACCTTCTTCCCATCATATCTCGCGAGCAGCCACTGTCCAAATACCATTGGTGATGGTTGCTTTTTCCAAGAGAGGAGATCTACAATATATATTATATCCTTCTTAGGGACCCATATTTTCTTGGGTCCTTTGAGGTTATCCTTATAGTTTTTCATCGAATAATAAGAATATTGTTTCTTTTTCTTTTTATTAGAAACAAAACTCTTATTATGAAGAACATTACTATTATTAAAACCTAAACCACTTTTATCATTTGGATGTCTATATCTTCCAATCATATCATTCATCCTTTTTGTAGTTTCTAAAAATGTTGATAAATCTGCTAAGAGACTGTTAATCCTTTGTTTTAGTTAATTAGTTTCCTCAGATTTATCTACAGTTACTTTCTTTTTCATATCGTCTACTTGTTTCTTAAGGCAGACATTTTCTTTTTCTAAAAGTTTTATGTTCTTCAAATTTTCAGTAAATTTCTTCTTCAATATCCTATATTGTTTTAAAATAACATGTAAATCTTCTAATAATTCTAAATTAGCATCCTGAAGATCATCAAAGTTAGAAATTACCTCATCATTGAATTCACTTTCAGCTACTAAGCATATATTTGCTTGCTTTGATGTTTCTGAGTCGAATTCAGATTCAGATGAATCTAGATCTTCCAAACGATAGAACTTTTCTCATTCTTTGAATCGTCTTTGCTATTCTTTTTAAAAGAGAAGTCTTTATCTCCCCTTGATTTCTTTTTCCACATCCTCCTAATCTTTCTTAAAATGAAGGATAGTTCATCATAATCTTCACTCGAATCTTGATCAGATTCACTAGCATCATCATTTTTTATTTCTTCAATCTTTAATGCTTTTGAAGATGTGCTTCTATTTTTCTGACCAGCCTTTAATGTAATAAATTTATCTCTTTTAGTTTTATCTTCTGCATCAAGCTCTACTTCATGAATTTTCAATGAACTAAGCAATTCATCTAGCTTCAGCTTACTTAAATCCTTGGCCTCTTGTATTGCCATTACTTTGGGTCTCCATCTTATTGGAAGACTTCTAAGAATCTTTCTGATATGATCTTGACTATCGTAGATTCTCATCAGAGCTTCAGGTCCATTAACAATTGCTTGGAATCATCCAAAAATATGATCAATAATCTCATCATCTTTCATCTTGAACAGCTCATTTTGATGAACAAGACTCCTAATCTTGGATTCTTTGACCTGATTTGTGCCTTCATGTGCAATGGCTAATATATCCCACATTTCCTTTGCAGATTCACATCCATGAACCTTATCATATTTACTTCTGCTTAGAGCACAACTTAAAAAGAACTTGGCCTTTGAGTTTAACTGAAAACGAGCTTTTTGATCAGCCGACCATTTGTCACGAGAGATGTTATGCCCTTCGTTATCTGTTAGTGTATATGGACCATTTTTAATGATTTCCCAAAGATCAATATGTGTAGATTCTATAAAGAGTTGCATCCTTTCCTTCCAATAATGATAATCTTCACCATTGAATGCAGGAGGTCTTGTGACCAAGGCACCTTTTGCTATAAAAACATGTGATTCAGCCATGAATCTTTATCCTCACTTTGTAATAGTATTTCTTGGAAACCTTGCTCTAATACCATCTGAAGTAAATCACCTGTTAATATAGAAATCACGTATAATATATAAAATACACAAGAAGGGAGGTTGAATTATGTTAAATTATCTAAGATAATAATCTTTAGAATCGTCTTGATTTTCTTTACGAAATCAAATGATTACAAAATAATTCACTTAATTTGGTGAGTAATGTAATAGAGAAAATTATTATCTATTCTTCTAACAATAAGAAAATTAAAGAGATAAGGGTTAGAGAATATGACGTCGCGATTTATACTAGTTCACCCTTAACCTTGGGTTACGTCCAGTCCTCAAAGTTTGTATGAGATTTCACTATACTCTTCAACATAACAAGTATTATTTCTACACTTGCAGAGCCTCTTTAGGTCTCTTTCAAAAAGTATTCTTTATCTGCTTCCTTGACCTCTCTAGGCTCTAGCCTTTCTTTCACTTGAAAAGATATTGTTTGAGCTTCACGTTACAGATGTATTTGCTCTCTTTCTTTCGCACTTGAGTACAAAGTTTATCTAAGTAAATTTCATACAATCAAACTTTCTCTCTTTTATTATGGTGTTATTTTACGACTATAACTAGTATTTATAATCTAAATCTTCAACTGTCTTCTTGAGAAATCCGCTTCTTGAATCTTTTAGAAATCGTTATTAGTTGAGTCCTGTAACTAACTCCAACTAACTAACTGACTAACGTTGGTGTTATGCTTCGTCTGATGTTATACTTCGTTTGGTGTCTTAGACTAAGCGCTTCGCACTTTCGTCTGGTTTATCTAAGATGCTTTGTCCTATTTAGCTTTTAAATATCATCTTGAGTTGACCTTGAGTCTTATGTATTGTCTTGAGTTGATCGTCTTGTGTTACTTACATTTATCTACGCACTTAACAAACTCATCAAAACAATTCACACACTTCTATGATTATTATTATTTGATTGTCATCAAAATTAATAGAGGAAGTGAAGTCTTCTTGACTTAACAATATTATGTATAGAAAATAGATCAATTATGAATTAAATAATCCATTATATTCCATCAAAACATTGTCTTTACTTAGGGTTAAAGTCCATAAATATTTAATAACCCTATGTTATCCTTTAATGGCCCAAAGGCCTAAAAAATTAGTCCATAAACTGATTTTTGGTCCTAGAAGTCCGTTTGGCACGTGTTGAGCACGCGCCAGCTCTGTTTGAGCAAAGCAGCGTCTGGTGTGTACAGTGCACACGCCAACCATCTACCTAATGACACAGCATCATCATCTTCCCACGACACTTCTGGGTTATAGCATCATCATCTTCCCATGACACTTCTGGGTTATCTTTTTTTAACTATTCATATTCTGTAATGGTTTTTCTTCCATACCTCAAGCTAATGATTTGTGTTTCATGGATTTTCTTACTCTAAACCATCCCAACTTCATTCTTCCATTAGTTGGTTTCCTCGTACCAACTCATGAACTTGTTTTTTTTGTTTCTTTTTCTTTCCACCATTAAAACCGAAAATCATTTTTCAGAATTGCATGGGCATAAAAGAACAAAACAAAACCACAGTCCAGAAATGCAACAAATATACTTATAAACATTAAGCAAACCTTTTTTCGGTTCTTTCTCAACAATAATAGTTCAAGAAAATTATTAGTTTAAAGAACCATACATTCATGACCATTATGTTTCGGTTAAACAGTGAGATTGTTATGAACATCAAATCATCAAACCAAAAAGCATCAAAACATGCTATTTTTCTATATAAAATGCAGAACAAAAACAAAACGAGCAAAACATAATCATACATAAATGATACACGATAGAAAACAAATAATGCCATATTGTGGCTCTGATACCAATTGTAAGATATTTATGGATCGATTGATTTTTTGTATACCTGTATCCATAATTGTTTTTGTTTTTGTAAGATGTTGATTTCCTCTCTTCTTCCTTCTTTAATTTGTTTCTTCAATGGTTCAGATAATGATTCAGTATATCATTCATAAGTTTTTCTAAAACTTATATATACGAATGTTTCCAATCATCATGCTTCACGAACCATTATGTTGGTTCATAAACCATCATGATGGTTCACCAACTATGATGACAGTGACAGAGCCAGGAATTTAAGATAGGAGAGCCCAAATAAAATATAGATTTCACAAAAATTTTCATATTAAAACTAAATAAAAAATAAAGTTTTATTAAAAATATAAAATAGTTAAAATTACAATGATCCTCGCCTACATTTCATAGATTAAAATCTTTTTATAACAAAATCATTGTTAATATTTGCAAATACATCTCTTTCAATGTAACACACTAAACAATCATTCAATAAGTCATCTCCCATTTTATTACGAAGTAAACTCTTGATAATTTTCATTGTGGAGAAAGCTCTTTCCACTGTAATTGTAGCAACTGGTAAAAGTAATTATAATTTGACTAACAAATAAACCAAAGGGAATACATGATGCTTTCTTGTAGTCACCATTCTCTTAGCAAGGTCTCCAATTCCACTCAATTCAGAGAAATTCTTATCCATATGTACATTAATGATAAAAATTCCCAAGTTGATATTCAAGTTCAATTAAAGCAATGGGAAGAAACTCTGATGGATAGAATTTTGCAAGTTCAATCAATTTGTCCATGTCAAATGCAGAAAAGGAGTCTTTAGGATCA
>JANSVA010109092.1:0-10279 GCA_025504915.1 Erythroxylum reticulatum
TGTTTCCATAAGAACACATTTATCCTTTGAACAAATCATATATTCCAACATTAGATACTTTGATATTAAACAATATATTCCTTAAGTTATTGCTTTAATTAACAATTCAAAACTTATTCAATCTTTAGTAATTAATCTAACATCAAACTAGGTTCATTTCCAACTTTAATTAAGTTCAAATACACCATTATAAAGTGTCTTAACCTTATATGGTTCAAAAATTGAACAAAACATAAATTTTCAGGTCAAAACCTTGCCCATGATCATGGAGTACCTTCCTTCGATTGTGACAAAAGCTAATGTATCTGCCCACGATCGTGGAATGAGTGCGATGATTATGGACTACCCAATTTCTTACGATTTTCCAGGTTTAAACTCCTTCATTTCAAATACCAAACACCTTCATCAAATTCCATTCACTTCACCTCAATTCTACTTTACTTATGCTTCAATTCCTCATCTAATTCATGTCCAAATCCAATTCAAAAATATTCATTAAGCAGCTCAAAAATCATAATCTTTTATGCATCAAAACCAAAATGGAAGACTTGTATTAATACATACTATCAAGTTTAGAATTCCCTTAACTATTTAACTTCAAATTCCAACTCCAAAGAATAATCCAGCTAACCTTCCAAGGAATAAACACAACTCCAAAATCCAAGTGAAACTAAGATGATCTTAACACCAAGAAGACAATAGCACAAAAGATGACAAGGTTTAATTTCCTTGATGCAGCATCTTGATGTGGTAATCAAGAATAACATAAGCCAAATACTTAAGAATGAAAGAGCATGGTGTTTCGGTGGTGAATGAACAAGGAGAAGAAGAATGACCCGCAGAAACACTTCTGCCTTAACTGGATTCATTTGATGTTAGGTGTCACTCTCACAACATGGCATATGTCTCCATTACATGCATCCCATTTGTCCACTCCTCAAGCTTCCAAATGTCACAATCCTGCCAGGCCACTTGTCATTTAATCAATGCTGTCAAATGTCATTCAATTATACTGCCATTTGTCCCTTATTTACTTACGTCAAATGTCACTAAATGTATAGGCTTAGTCACCCTAATTTTCAAGTACCAACTTGTCTTACCACTTGACAATTTTCCTAGTCCAAATGTACATTTTAATATCTCAATTTTGTAATGGTAACAATTAATTCCAAGTTACTAATCATGGTTTGATGGACCATAGATTCAAGACATATGTAATATTCAATCATAACACATATACCTTCATAGACATGTAATATTTCTTCTAGGGTGTAATTTGGGGCCTTAAACTGATGATTAGTATGTAGATCCTCCAAGTAGGAAACTGAAAATGAAGCAGACAAAGCAAATCATGGTAGAAGAGGAAGATAAAGGAAAATAATCAAACAAAAGGAACAAACCTAAAAAACAATCTCAAAATAAGAAGTGGTAGAGAAGGAGGTTGGAAAACTCCAAAACATCATACAAAAAAGGATAGAAAAGCATAATATCGAAGATAATGTTGTCAATATAAGTGTAAGGCATTTTAAAATATATTAAAGATGGTCTATACACTTAGCAACCAGGCAAATTAAAAGCATATCTTATAAGGTCTTATTAATTATTTGGAAATGCATTCTTTTAATTTTCAAAAAAGAACCCAAATCATTAGTCCTCCTACCTTTGTTTTACAAATGTCAGGGAACTAGCATTGTTTGGACCTACAGGTTCCTAGGTTAGTTACTTTGATTTTATCTAATGTAGCTTATTTAGGTTATAATAATAACCAAATTTCATTATTTTCTTAATATATTAAGGGATTTTAGAACTCGTTTCTTTTAATTAGATTAAAGTATTTGTCTTAAACTTAGAATGTGGGATTATGAGTTTTAGGAAATTTCTACATACATAATACAATTTTATTATTAATTAATTGTTTATATTTTTATAGCTAGTGTCTAATAGTAAAGGGAATTGGTAAAAAATGTTCATTAAAATGTGTCAAGTATCTTGGATATGAAATATACAGAGACTTAACAAATGTAAAATAATATTTTATTTTCACTTACTTTTATAATTTTTACTTCTTGTTTATTATATATCGAATAAACCTTTCTTCTGACTAGTTTAATGTTCGGTCCGATTAATACATTGTGGAAGACTCTTTATGGGTCGTAGGTAGTAGATTATGTGGTTGTCACTTGTTAATTAGTGGGTTATGTGGTTATCACTTTTGAGTTAGGATTTAAAAGTAATAAAATGTGAAAGTATTTTTATTATTTAGTAATAGACGATGGACAAAATTGTAATTGATAGGTAAAAAATAAATATATCACTTTATAAAAAAAAAGTTAGATTGTTGGTAAATAAAAAATTTGCTCAACACAAATTTAAGATGATTTCTTTTGTATGTTGTCATTTTGTATTACCTATACCAAGTACATATACAATTGTGCTATTAACAATTATTTTTGATCTGCATACTTGTTTTTTTGTTTAGATTACATATACCAAGTACGTATACAATTGTGCTATTAACAAGTATTTTTTATTTGTATACTTTTTTTTGTTTGGAGTATTGTGATTTAAGTAAGATGTGTTACCAATTTTTTATCATAATTAAGAATTGCAATTTTATGTCTAATATCGAAAGTTGTTTGTATTAGTTGCAATGCAATGATTTTCGTATGATAAAGTTTTTGTTGTAAAAAATGTTGAGAGTTTGAAGTGGTAATGATACTGTGAGGAATAAAAATGGAAGCTTTAGAGGTTCTTGTTGTAAAATATTTGTAAAATGTAAAATACATTGTGATTAATATGATTCTAATTTAGTTGGAATTTGTTTATAATGTAAGTTAATGTAATGAGAAGAAGTAGTGTCCCAGTTACAACATTAAAATTTCACATTGTGGTGATCATCCATTTGGCGTGTAGTATGTTTGGTAAGTGTACTTATGATTGTTTAACATATGTTAATATCTGTTGTATTATCAAGTGATATATTTTTTCACAATATAGTAGTATTTTTTTAATAATATCATACAATGATGCAGTGGAGATGAATAATAAAAGAAAGAATGAGAAAGTTTTTTTAGAGTTGATGACTCTACATAATAAGGTAAAGGACATTGAGATAAAGGTGATACTTGAGCTGAAAATGAAGTTCGTAAGTTCATGATGGTTTTTTATTTACACCAAAAGAATGCAAGATTCCATGAGTTAGTGATTTATATAAGAGAATGAAAAAAAACGAGAATGAAGACTTTAAGACTAGAAGATTTATAAATCATAGAGTTTAATTGCGTAAACCATGAGGGATAAATTGAATGAAACCTATAAGTAGTGAAAAAATTGGGTGTAATTGGTTAGACATATTGTCAATTGGAAGAAGGTATTTAAAGTATAGTTAAATTTAAAGATGTTCATAATCATTAACTAATTTCAAGAAATGTAAGGTTTATAAGATAACATTGAGTTGTTGATAGTCAAGTTAAAGTAAATTAAAAATGAACTATCATTAATTTCTAGTATTCATATATTAAAGTTAGGGTACATTTATATTTAGAAAGATAAGTCATGATATTTTTTGTAGGACTTCCACTACGTGGTAATGAAAGCGATAAAGAAGACATTTTCTGAATCATTCTAAAATTCAAGAAACTCTTAAAGAAGAAATTCTCCAAAGAAAGAATCTTAAGGAAGGTAAAGATGATTTAAAACATGAATCCTTTAACATTATTTACCTTGAACGTAAAAGTACCTGGCCATATAAAGTCATATTGTCCTATATTCAAAGATAATGAGAAGTATGAAAGAAACTATAAAAAGGAGAAAAAGGACAAGAAGAAAGCATTTAATATCTCAACTTGGGATGACATAAGTAAACCTGAAAATGAGTATTCAGAAGAAGAGATAGCTTATATGTACTTTACTGTTATGGATGATGATGAGGTAATATTCAACTCTAATTTGTGTGATAGTGATAGTGATTTGACATATAATGGATTAGTCGAAAGTTTAGAAATGATAAGTAAGAAAAGGAAGAAATTATCTTCCAAACTCAAGGAAGTTCAAAAAAAGTTGGATGCATGCATAAATGAGAATGAAAAGATAAAATTGAATTGCAAAGCATTAAAGCACCAAAGAATGTGATTATTAATAACAATCATGAATTAGATACATTAAGGCATGAAAATGAGATATTGAAAAAAGAGATTCGTGCCTTTAAAGATTTATTATCCAAATTCACTAAAGGGAGTGAAAAACTAAAAAATATGTTAGAAGCTCAAAAGAATTTAATAATAGGCATGAAATAAGATACAACCATGGAAGTCAAGCCAATTTTAAAACCATATTTGTAAAGGGAACATATTCAAAAACACATTTTAGTGAGATATTTTATCAATCTTAATCAAATTCATTTTGATTTTTAAGCTTGATGCATGACACTTTAAATTTTGCATTTTTATACAAATGGTTTCTTTTTGATAATTTCGAAAATGGGGGGAAAAGAGTGATATTAAATTCATTGGGAACAATGAAATTTATTGATTTTCATTTTTGTATTCCTTGTACTTTATATGGTATAATTGAGTAAATTTATATTATCTACGTGTATGGATATTTCTTTAAAGTTGAATATTTCATTTGATCTTGATATTTAATTATGTTTTATGTATGAATTAAGGGTAAGTTAGTCATTATCTTGATATGAATAGTTGTTTGTGCGCCTAATTTTATTATTTTTCTCTAACATCACAAATATTTATAATAAAAAAGAGAGAAATTGCTTAACCAAAGGAGGTTCCAATCAATGCTTTGCTAATAAAAAATATAATTACTATTAATGAGTTTATTATTTTAATGAAAATTAAAAAGAACACAATGAAGTCATAAACTTAAAAAGATAATTTATGAAGTTGATAAAGAGATGTTAAAATTTGCAACTATTGAATTAAAGATCAAATTAAAAATAAAAGAAGATCATGACTCTTCAAGGTTATTGTATCTTGTATTGTTAATTGTGATCTCACTTTGCTAATATAATAATCTTAAAGGGTCACTATATATAAACATTTCATATCACTTCATTGCATAAGTCTTTTATTTATTAAGAGGCGTTGGAGCCTTTTTTTTTAATAGAAAGCTTCTTGATCTTTTTAACACTATAGGAAATCCTTTGGGAATTTTTTAAATCATTATTGCATTAAACAAATCGAATTTGAACATTTGAAGTTGTTAAAATCATATTTTGCAAGGAATGGTTAACTTATATGGGTTAGTGTTTGACTAATATACATTAAAGTTGTTAAATTTGATATATTGATAGTTTGTGTTCGATGTATTAGTTGACGACCAATATGCCTACTAGTTAACAAATGTCTTAATAACTAGTGAATCTATGCATCAATGTATATTGGTTGACTAATATGCTAAACTAGTTGACCATTACTCTATAACTAATTATAATGATAGTTTTTAGCTCCAACGCTCAAAGGCATAGAAGTATATATTAGCTACTTGGTTTTATGATCAAAAAGTATTTTGTTGTCTTTTGCATATATTTTTAAGTATTTTTTAATCATTTAAGCATCAGTGTCTCTTATTTGTGTGAGTGAGCTTCTTTGGAATTATCAAGTAATAAAAGTGAGGTATTTTGGGTTGTAAGACTTAGTGTGGACATTATTATTGTTTGGGTGTTCAAAATGGGATTGAGGATCCTCTTCATTGTGAAGGAAGATTGTAAAAATGTTCTTTTTTGCCTAAAAAAGATTATATAAAGGTTATTTTTGCCTTGAAAGAAGAATTATAATGGAATTATAATAAGTGTCTTGGGACTTAGGTAAGAGTTGTTTGCTGAACCACTATAAATCAGTTAGCATTCTCTCTTCCCTATCTTCTTTAAATTATTATTCACTTATTTGATTGATATATGTTGTTAAATTGAGTTTATTGGTTAGAAAAGTTATTTAATTTTATCAACACCTAATTTAGCCCCTTCTCTTATGTGCCATCAGGGAACCAAAAATTGAAAAGAAAGATATTTAAACCGAAAGTGCTTTAAAGCTTCTCAAAAAATTAATGAATAAAAAATAACTTTATGAAATTACATTATTATCCTTACTACTATAATCTATTGAAAATAGTGACATGATGATTAATAGCCATAAATAACCACACCTAATCGATCCATCTTTAAATTGTTAGGTCCTTAGTTTTGCCATAAAAGTTGCCTACTTAATCCACATTTTTTATAAAATAAATAAGAGAACAATTATTATTCCTCAGAGATATGACTTAAGAGAAACAACATAATAATTATTATGCCTTAACTTGGAGACACGACCTAAGAGTCAAGATGCATTTGTCAATTATAAACTATTATCTAATGACATGATCATTTTTTATTAATTAAATGAAAACTAATTTGTGGTTATCATACACATTCATTCTAATTTCATTTTCATGTCTAAACATGGGTATTGGGTGACGATTTGCATAAGTGATTTTTACTTGTTTGAGAAAGACATGGCATTCATTTTGTTTCAGTTTTAGTAGTAAGCCTCTATGATAACTTTTTATGTACTACTCTATATGTACTCTAACATTTTAGTAAGTTTACAACTTCTCCATTTTATTTCTTTTTCTAAAACATTTATTTTTATGTTAGTTAAGTTTAGATATTTCACCCATAAAATCCTTTTTTAGAAATTAAAATGATATTCATACCAAAATTGGTGAATAATAAAGAGTCTTTGCAAGCTATCATATCTAAGCTAAATCTAGGTCAACTTAAGGCTTATAAATAGAACATGGCACACTATAAGTTCTTTTAAATAAGTAAACTCAAACATAAATAAGGAAAGCTATTAGGGAGGTTAACATATAAGAGGACCAATTATAGACTTATGTCGAGTTGCATTGGTTTTGATAATTTTGCAAAATAATTTGTTCCATTATCCAGTGAGTTAGCTTTTGGAATATATTTTCTTTTCTTTATATTTGTCTTTGCGAAATCAATTATTTATTTTGTTTCATATACAGTATATTGCAATACCACAAGCAATGCTAGAAATAAACTTATCTCTAGTAGCTTTGCTATCATTTAACTAGTCAAGTGTAGTAGATAACATAATTTAAGCTAGGGATTTCACAAAGAACATTTGTCATACTAGATATAGGTTGAGTAATCACACCTAAAGAAAAGATGTTTGATATATTCTAGCTCAATTTTTCATAAACAACAAATTTGTGGTGAATCTAGGAACTTAAGCTTGTCTATTATCCTTACCTTCTCTTTACAGAAATAACTATATGATAAATGAGACATTTAGCAATTGCTTCTTACACCATATAAGCCTATACTAGGGAAAAGTTTACCTATTATGGGCCAAGAAATTTATAAATGAAGCATTAATGAATCTCCCAATACCATGCTTTAACCATAAGTATTGGTCCTCTTCTCCTTATATTGTTCTATAGTCAAGGATCACAACCAAGAAGTTCATGACCCAATTACTATCGTTGATTATGGCTTTGATCTTAGATATCAGGAAAGAAGTGAATGTAAGTTAAGAATAAATTATTTATGCAATGGGTGCTTGTTTACTTCAATTATCATACCACAATGAAATTGACTCCCCATTCCTAATTCTGTAACCAAAACAATCTGCTATTAAGTCCCTCAATTCTAGTACTTGGTTCATATAATATATGATCTTAACATTGTATCTCCCTTCCCACCATCACCTAAAATCTTGAGTGTTGTAATGCATGATGTATTTTGATGGATATGGGTGAATGGACCTTGATGACTAAGTAAATAATCCAATTAGAAGCCAAATAATAATTTGCAGATGAAATTATATGCTATTTTCATGTAATAAAAAGGAATTTGCTAAGAATAGTGAATCTTATTAAGGCACATGACTTATTGAATCTAAAACCTTAGTCTTTTAAGGAACTTTAGTAAAGCTCCTAGAGTATTATTTCTCATAAGAGTTTGAGCCTTTCTACAAAATTACAATTTATACAAATTGTTATTGAAATTCTATGTGTAAAATATGTTTAAAATTGTTTGAAATTGGAACTATCTTTTATCTTTCTAATGTTACCTTGAAGGAAAGTGATAAGGAAAGTAAAGTTATAAAAGGAGCTGATCAATTTGTTCAAAATGTTAAAATTAAAAATATTTTGACATACATAATATATGATGATTAAAGACTCAAAAGTAGGAGAAAGCTAACTTTACTACAATGTATCTTAATATTTGCTTATTTTTACTAAAAAAGTAATAAAAAACGATTCCAATTATAGTACGATGAACTAACCAATAATGAGAACGAAGAATTAAGCTTCCACCTTGAAAAGTGGTAGCTTAAAAGAAACAACATTATAATTTAGGCTCTAAACGATAGTTTAATAATTGGATCTAGTATTGGTTTATGCCCTAAGGAAAGTAAAGTTATAAAAGGAGCTGATCAATTTGTTCAAAATGTTAAAATCAAATATTTTGACATATATAATATATGATGATTAAAGACTCAAAAGTAGGAGAAAACTAACTTTACTACAATGTATCTTAATATTTGCTTATTTTTACTAAAAAAGTAATAAAAATAATTCCAATTGTAGTACGAAGAGCTAACCACTGATGAGAATGAAGAATTAAGCTACCACCTTGAAAAGTGGTAGCTTAAAAGAAACCGAATTATAATTTAGGCTCTAAATGATGGTTTAATAATTGGATCTAGTATTGGTTTGTGCCCTACAACTGACCGGATGGTTATAGTTTAGTGAGATAATTATTTAAATGTATTCTTTAGCTTATACATATTAAGATGTATATGAAACAATCCTTGAGATAAATATACATTACAAATAAAATTATGATGAGATTATAATTATGTGATTCATATGTATTTATGTATTATCTCTAAATTGTTTATAATCATTGTTACATTGAGATTGGAAATTATAATAATATAAAAAGACTAGTACACAATTATGCTTTTTCTTTATGAAGGAAGTAGTTGATATTATAGACTAAAGTATATAGAAACTTAAATAAACATACAAGTGCTTATTAGAGAACAAATTCATTGAACAAATCCCATATGATAAATCCATTTGGAATATTACTTGTATGTCTATATAAATTCTTATTGTAATAATTATATAAGTGATCATTTGAATTAAGATTTCCAAAGTGGCTTATATAGGGATTGCTATGTTTTGATACCATACTTGACCTATTATAGTTAAGGATAGTTTAGTTGGTAGTCATTCGATATAACATGAACTATATCGAGGTAGTTTAATGATAGTACTTATTAACCTAAAGTGATTAGGTAAAACATTCCATTATTCTTGATTAGTACTGATTCGAGAAATTTTTGGCCAAAGTAAAATGATATTTTGAGAATATTTTTTAAATGTTATTATTAGAATTAATTACTTATGGTAAATTAATATAACTAGACTCAAATAAAGTAGACGTGAATTTTATAATTTATATATTATTTAATTATATAAAGAAATCATATATAGAAAAGTTAGTCAAAATCACTTTGACATTCTTAAATAGTTGGGTGGTCATGATGTATTACTAGATAATAATTTCGATATATGGATATAAATTGTTTAATTAGATAATTCAATCTAAGTTAAAGTAGTTAAATTTATCTAATCTTAAACATGAATTAGGATTCTGATTTCTATCCATTGGCAACATATTTGGGAACTTAGCAGGCTAAACATAAAAAACAGATAAAAGAGAGAAAAATTGTTTTAATCAAACTAGACATATTGTAAAATTTGAGAAATTGGACTTGTTTAGTAAATGGCTTATCAGCCATTTTTTAACGGATTGAAAGGTTTTAGTTGTTTGACTATGTAAAATCACTGATTTTGAAAACTCTCCTATGAGAAGCGTTTTCTCCAACGACTAAGAAATTAAGGGACTAAAAGACTATTAAATTTAAAAGTTATTACAAATTACTCAAAGAGATGAAGATAGAGATAAAAATAGAGAGAGATGGAGATGGAGATGGAGATAGTAAGTTTATTATTTAAATTTAATATTTAATTTTTAATTTTTAAAGTTAAATTAATATCAAATTTGAGTTAGAATATACAAAAAGTTGTCATCTCATTATATACGTCTTCCTTTAACTTTAAAAGCAATCATAAAGACAACTAAAAGGATTGAGTAAATTGCACGAGAAACTGAGGAACACCCAATAAGATACCTTTGCTTTAAATGATGATGTTGACTTTTCTTATTATATCTAAATGTTTA
>JANSVA010109131.1:0-10278 GCA_025504915.1 Erythroxylum reticulatum
GTATACGTTAAGTTATAGGCTAGGCCTATATGTTTCTATATCATGTATGTTCGCTTCATAGGTTATTTACCCTGTTTTAGTGTGAATCAAGTTCTATTTGCGATTTATCTTTTTCTTGGTCATTGAGTACACAGTGTACTCACCCCTCCGCTTTCCAACCATATAGGTTAATTTGATGAATTTGAGGTTCTGAGTGTATCATACAGTCTTTTGACATTTTTGGAGCATTACCGCACGTGGGTAGTCTCTGTTTGTACTTTTTGTATAGTAGCTCATAAACTATTTGTTTTTATTAAGTTGGTTATGTTGATATGCTTTATGAATTTGTACATTAACTCAAAACTGTGTTATTATTTATAAAAGACCTTATGTATGAACCCTTTGTACTTTTATTAAGATTGTTCTTGAGTGGAATTGAAAGTCCAAAAGTTATGGTAGAGTTTTAAATGTGAATATAGAAGTGTGTTTAAAACTGATTTACAAGTATTTTAATTAAATTTTGGGATTTTCAAAATACAGTCATTGTGCTGTCCAAATTTAAGGGTACCGTGAGTATCCTTATCCTGGGTATGTGGCGGTTGTCATGTGCTCGATGTGGTTCCAAGTTGTGACATATGAATTATGAAATGAGAATAAGCTTAAGATGTGAATTTAGATAATGTACCTGGAATTGTCATTGAGCATGCATTATACACATCACATATACATATGTATATGATTGAGTATTCATAACATTGTGCAATTAATAATGTGTGTGCAATACGTGTATTGCATAATGATGATACAGGATAGAACGTCCGCATCCAGATGTTTTGGATCATAGAAGCTAATGCTAGTCTAGAGTTTACTGTGACTCGACCTAAATAGTCTCATTTTCTTTGTTTATTCTATTTTAAATTTTTGTATTGAATTACTATTGAATATGAATATGATTGAGACAATTCTGGAAATTAATAGTCTAAGGAGTTTGATAAATGTGAGAAAATAGGAAGTGCTCTTTGTATGTGAATCTAACAAAAATATATGTACTCAACAGAACTGTTGAATGCCGGACTTAGGTCCAATGACATGTAAAAGTGAATGTGTAAAATGAAATAAAGTGACTAATTGATCTTATATGATTGATGCATTTCATTACATGAATACATAATAAAATAAAGGTTGTTGTGACCAGAGTAAGCACCGAAAAAGAGTTTAAAGCTTATAAAATGAAAAGAGGGCTTAATGCTCGGAATGTAATTAAGAGCCAAATGCTCACTACGTAGAATGAGCCTGGTATCCCCAATGAATACAGAACAGCTATCAATGAGCCTAATATTCACAATGAATACAAGACAGTTATAGGCACTCAGTCACAATAATTACAATTAAAAGTGAGTCTTATGAGCATTATATATGCATCTGATATATATGATTTAAATGGTTGGAATAAATAGTTTGAATGATTCCTGAATGTGATATATGATTTAAATGAATATGAAATGTATATGACTCAACATGTTGAATTGATGAAGTGATGTGAATTATGTGATTATATGAATTGATGTGCTCTATGATATGAGTGAACCATCAAGGATGGTTAACTTACTGAGTTCGCAAAACTCACCAAAATTGCGACGTTATTTTTTAGGCTTAAAGAAGATCTCCAGTTAGACAAATTAGAGTCAAGCCACTACATTGGAGTAAGAGAGAGGTCGGGATCAGTTCATGTCTACATTTATATTTCTTTATTTTTGTATCAAATTGTGTATTCTGCAATTATTATATCATGTGTATTTGAATAATTCTGTTTGTAATAACTTTCCAAATTAGAACTGTTTGTAATAAATGAGATTGATCAATGAGTGTAGTGACACTTATGAATGAATATGTTTACAAATAAAGTGGGCCCGATTTGTTTATTGATTTTTCGTATATGCATGTGTTGTTTTGAAAATTTGGTAATGAGTTTGACTGACTGACTGTTTTAGCATGCCACCCTCGTAGAGTATATTCTCAAATACTTTTGGTATGTTCAGGGATATGCCCTATGAGAGTGGGGTGCTACAATGTTGGCATGATTTGTAAGTTAAGGAGGAATTATCCAAGTCCTTTAAGATGAAAGTTTTGGGTCTTACAGAATAAATTTAACCATAAAGATCATTCATGGTAGGAAGGTTGAAAAGTTATGACTGTCACAAGAGAAGTATATTAAATGGGTGCTTGAGAGTTTTAATATGAAGCATACCAAGCCAATGGGTACAACTTTAGCTGCTCATTTCAAGTTGAGCAAGAGAGCTTGTTCTACCACCGAAAAGGAGAAAGAGTGTATATCCTTTATTTTTTACTCTTTTGTTATCGATTCATTGATGTATGTCATGGCATGTACTAAACTAGACAATGCATATATTATTAAATTGGTGAATCAATTTTTATCTAATTCAAGAAAGGTACATTAGGAAGCAATGGAGTGGATCTCCATATATTTTTAAGACACTTTTAGATTGTGCTTGAGTTTTAGAGGTAGTGAGCCAATTCTAGAAGGATACATATATGTAGATATGGCTGACGATCTCGATAATAAAAAATCAACCTCAAGATATTTGTTCAAATTTATAGATGGAGTTATTTCTTAGCAATCTAAGTTGCAGAAGTATATAGCTTTGTCTATTGCTAAGGAAAAATATGTTAAAACCATGGAAGTTAGAAAGAAAATGCTTTAGTTGAAGCAATTTCTCTAAAAATTAGGCATGATATAAAATGAGTACATTCTTTTCTCTAACAATCTAAATGCTATGGAATAAAAATTCTATGTATCATTTTCGAAATAAGTACATTGATGTGAGGTATCATTGCTTACATTCCATGGTTAAGAAGCAACTAATGAAGTTTAAGAAGATTCACACAAACAAGAATGGTTTCGATTTGTTAACGAGGTCATTCCTGGGAGTAAGCTTAAGCTTTGTGGTAAGATCATCATTATGGCTTTCAAGTGATTAATCTGATGGTAGATTTCTCCTCAGAAATGGGCTGGAGGGTAGATTATTGTGGGTCCAACTGCAGTTTATAAATATTCACTTAATTAAATCTACTAAATCAGGACTAAGTTTAGGTGAATTTAAGGCAAAAATCAAAGATTGGAAGCTGTTTTTGGAGGACATGCCTGTGTTAAGTGTGCACATAAAATCTTATCTTTTTGATATTTAAAGATAAGTTTGAGAGCATGAGACAAAAACACATGATGATAGAAGAGTTCTAGAGTCCAAATAACTTTCATCAAGTACAATTTTATTTTAATTTGATTTCTAGAATTTGTATATGAGTAGTATTATTGTGTGTGGGTGTGTCAATTTGTACTCAATTCTAAAATAGCTATGATTGTTTTTTGAAGTATTCATTAATTGAAACCTTAACATTTGTATCTTATTATTATTGGATTTAGTGAATTTTTGTTTGTCTTTATCTATATTGTTTGAGTAGTTTGTTTTTAGTTCAATGATCTCGTAGATTGTGTAAGCATTATTGCTTGGAATGCCAACAAATTTAAGAATTTAAGAAATGAATTTTTTAAGATGCCCATTGTAGCAAGCATAATGTTTCATTCTTGGAGAATAACATTTCGATATTCTCTCTTATTATATTTTTTATTTTTGTCTGATTTATGTTTGTTCGATCACAAGTAGAAGCAACGATCTTCTAAATGAATAGAGACAACACGATTTGCATGTTAGGTATTATCATGCAACTGATCATTCTTGAATTGAAAAGTCAACCTGTGTAAGTAAATACACAAAATATTCTCACTCACTTTACTTTTTTTAGACAAAATATGGGTTTCATTCCTTAAAATAATTTGAATACATCAATAAATGAACAAGAGTAAAAGGCCATGAAATAAGTCCATAATCAGACAGATTGCAAAATAATAGTAAACCAAAAAACCATAAATCAAGCCTATAATCAAACAAATTACAAAATAATACTAAATTTGATGCCTAATTTGCAACATGAAGACATTGAAATAGAACCTCTATTTAGGTGAACAATTCACCACCTTCGACAAACTATGAAGAACACAAATCCCCAGCTAGACCTCTGTTTCTTTGACAATTCTAATCATCAAAGCCATTTTCACATATGCTCAAACACAGGCTCATCTTTGTATCTATCCCAATTATCAAAACCCAAGTATCGAAGCAAAGCCGAAACTTGATAAAGACATTAATATACTTTGATCTCTCTGTTTAACTACATCAATGCATGAGACGGAATTGCTTCTGCCCTCCAAATGCCAATCCTAGCTGTTGCATTCCTCTTTTTATTGTCTGTTATTATAGTAGGACCGAATTTCTCAGACTTAGGCTCGTTTACAAGCATTTATTGACACAAACCTTAGTTTTGTTATGGAAAAGGCGAAGTCCAAATCTAGCTTAAATTTTGAATTTAAAAAAAGATAAGTCTAGTTTAAATTTTAATTAATTCTAAATTTTAAGTTAAATTCGTTTATTTCAAATTAGACCGGTCTAGACTGAATTTTGTTTGCCCTTTTAGGTCCTACAAACTAATTTACAAATTGAAAGGATATTATTTGAATATTAACAATAAGTTCATCCTTATGTTTTACACATAATTCCCACAATACATACAAACTCATCTTCACGTTTATCTTACAAACTCATCTTCTCTAATCTCTTGCGCAATTGTTTTATTATGTAGTTAACTATTTACTTAACTTGAATATTTATTTTGAGATTTATATAATATTATTTAGCTTTTTATATGTTTTAATATTTATTTTTATATTAGTTTTACTTATGATATAATCCTTATAAAATATTTGGTTAGATATATTTTCATTTATGATTCATATGGTTTAAAATTATATAATAATTAATATATTGTGCTTTGCATATAGTTTAATATACTTTAAATAATATTTATATGCATAAATAATTTTTATTACAAAATAAAATATAGTTAAAATTAAAAGTCCTTTTTATTTTTATGTTGCCAAACAGTCTACTGTATGAAGCTAATTCAAAAAAAAAACTCTTTTCTAAATGACAGTCAAACAGTCAACTGGCTTCTTAAAAAAGTTCGTCTCAGAAAAGATCTATAGAAAAAACTCTACTGACAAAAGCTCTACTGGTATAAGCCCAACCAATAGAGGCTAAGAATCGATCCCACCAAAAATTCTAGTTTTCAATCATACAAAAGAGATATTTAACAAAATGAGGGTTATAATGATATAAAATTGTGTGATAATGAAAATAAATCAAATTTTGCAAATAATAAAAAGAGAATTATCAATAAAACAAACATCAGTTTATGTTCACGTCTAACATTAGAACTACGATTGATCATAGATACAAAAAATATTATTTCAACAATCATATATTTGATGTGATATGAAATACATTTCTTTCTTAAAATTTAGTTAATAAAAAATATGTAATTCAATTAACTCTTATTGTTAACAAGCTTAAATATGACCCAAATTTCAATTAAACAATAATTTTAAGAAAAGAAAGACCATCAAAGCAAGATAACACAACAATATCTAGTTGAACGTTTTTCTCCTAAAAGTTGATAGTTTCTGATGCAATAAATTAAAAACTCCTAGTTGCTATAAAGATTAAAAGAATTGAGGTTTTAAGTATTCAATATTTAGTCTAACATATTATCGTTTCAGGCAATAAACTAAGTGCGCATATTATAAATCAACAAAAATAATTATAAAAACAAAATTACTAAAAAACAATTCAGTGTACGAATGAATGAAACACTTAGCAATTATACTCAATTATCTTGCAATCCATAAAATTTCAAAGGCTTTAGCTATCTTAAACCGGGATAAAGAAGATTTAGCCAATAATAGCTATAACTACTACTAACTTCTAGTAAAGAAAATCTATTCTAATGTCTACTAAAGGGAGGAAAAGAGAACTTTGAGAAAAGCTAAAAAGTGGAGATGAAAAACTTGTAATGCTTTTCCTCCTTCGCGTTAATACCATGTTTTTGTTGATGATGAGATTTTTTTGTGATTCTTTACCTTCCACAAATCATAACTTCTCATGTTGCCACCTGGTTTTGTCAAGATAAGGTTCAAAAAACTTTTAACATATTTTTCTTATAAATTCAAAGTTTGGAAGTTGTAACTTTCACTAAATATGCCACAAATAATCCTAAAAAATGTTATCTAATTTCTTATTTTGTGGTGTTTTGATTTGTTTAAGCTTTATATTTTCCAAAGGTCATCTTAATACAAAAGATAAGCAAAATTTTAAGGTAGAATCAATATTCACACTTAACATAAGGGAATTAGTATTCAAAATGATAATCTTTAATGGTCTTATCAAATTTTCCCACGCTTATTTTTAATTTGTCCTCAAGTAATACATACATGATAATTAAACTTCACAAGGAAATATACACAATGATTAACTAAGATAATTTAATTCTAAAGCATATATGAAGTTTTGTAAGTTTTCCTCATGGTTATCACTCATTCCACTCATATATTTAGTGATTCAATCTTTCTCTAAAAATCCTCCAAAGTAAATATTCTACATTATACTTGCTTTTACACTAAATCTCTACCATTTAGATTATACATATGCATAAGTTAGAAGGATTTTATATCATGTTGCAATGGGGCTGCGATTAAAGGTAAGAATCAAAAGGTAAAAAGGGTTACAACCATAAATATTAGCAATTCATCTAAACATATATAGGGAACAAAGATATAAATTGGAACTATAATATTCAACTCACTTAGGAATTCTTAGCTACTTCATGGGGAGACAATGTGCTACAAATTGAATGTTCTTATTGTTTTCATTCTTGGTACATTTTTTCCTGAATGAAATAATTTGACCTACAACCCAATGCAGCAATGATACATAAGATTCATATTCTATATTCCTAAAAATACTTATTTGATTCCCATATTCCCATTCTTGATATTTCAATAGATTTTTTTCCAAATTCCCTACAAAAAATTATGGTTGGATAAGGATATTTAAGTAGGTAATTTGGGCTTGTAACATGTTTATAACATAAAAGAAAAAGGATATGGCTCAAAGAGGCTAACTAAGGATATTGAATTGAGATGGCTTTTTAAGCTAAAGCTTGTAAAGCAATGAAGGCCTTTTTCAGTCTTATACATGGATATATCAATGGGGTTTCCAAAAGATTCCAAGCAAGTTCTATAGAAACATTCACATAGAAGACAACACACTTAAAAGAAAAATAGACTAATATAAATGTTTCAATCTTTAATGGCTTAAAATATCACAAGTTCTCTAAAATCACCTCGACTTCACACAATATCCTATCGTTTGATCATTAAAGTTTACAAAAGTACATAATCCTAGCTACTTTAACCATTTAAAACGTTGTTATTTTTATTATTAAACAAGTAAACACTTTAGTATACACATAATCTAATTTAATCAAAATGCATTTGATAAAACAATATAATAAACTAGCTCAAAAATAACTATCTAATAATTATGCTAAAATAAAGCAAAACCACACAACTAGAAAGAAAAAAAAACAAAGTAAAACATGTTAAACCTTCTTCTACATTTAAACCAAACATTATCCTTAATTTAACATATAAAGCATAGAAAGAAATAAGTGAAAGGACTTCTCTAAATATAGGGGAGAGTGGTGAAATGCACTTTTGGGAGATGTTGAGTAATTCTTTGCTGCAAAATTTATGATGGATGTTGATAGGAGCATGTAGTGGAGAATTGATAGATGTTAGGAGGTTTTTGGCTTAAATTATGTGGGATGATGAATCAGTAGTTAGGCATTGCAACTGTAGAATATAAATAGGGAGGTACAATTAGTGGTTGGGTTGAATGGCCTATAATGCTTGTCAATTGGGTGTTGTTGGATTGAGTATGGGCGTCAACTGATTAGTGCTGGGCAAAACGTGGCTAGTGGCTAGTGGGTGGCTCTTGGTGCTTGTTTAAGTGATTTAGTTTTGTGACAAGTTTGAATGGAGAGTTAGTGTGACTAAATAGACTAAAGAAAATGAAGGCAAAGAATATAAAACAAAAGAAACAATTTTATTATTATCGTGATTACTTGATTATTAATTTTTTTCATGGAAAATCTATCCTAAATATTAAAAAATTAAAAATAGAAATGTACAAAATAAAATTGAAAGGTCGGAATAAATTGTATTAGTCAAATCCATTTTCTCCACCATTGCAATGTTCACATTCTCATAATAAGTTTTGAGTTGATGATCGTTAACCTTAAAAATCTTAAAGGTAGATATGCTTTAAATTTTGACTGCACTATATGAAAATACATTAATTACAATAAAAGGCCCAATCTAATGGGATCATAACTTATATAAGCTTTAATTATAAATTCTTGCATTTTTATAAGATTTGTTACAAATCTCCTCAAGTTTCTACAGCTACAATTTTTATGATTTTCACTTTTATTAAAATTCATATTGCATTGCTTAACAAACCAAAATGCCTATGTTCCAATTCAACAAGTAAGTGACAAACCTTACCAAATACTAACTTGAAAGGTGAAGTGACAATTGGCATCTTATAAGCTATTTGGTATACCCAAAGCGCATCTTTAAGTCACAAACTCAAATATTTTCTTATCGATTCAACCATTTTCTCTATGAATACTTTAATTTCTCAGTTTGAAACTTCAAATTTCTCACTCATTTGCAGATAACTCACTTTATATTTCTTAAAGGTTGCCTCCAACATTTGGTTGCAAATATTATTGCCTTTATCACTAATTAAAGCTTATGGAATATCAAACTTACAAAAATTGTTATATTTAAGACAGCATGCATGAACTTTGAAATCATTAGTTTGGGTGGACTTTGCTTCTACCCAGTTCAACACATAATCAATAGCCAATAAAATATAGACAAAACTAAAAGAAGAGGAAAAAGATCCCATAAAATCTATGGCCCAAATGTCAAAATTTTCATAAACCAAAATTGGAGTTTATGGCATCTCTTTCCTTTAAGTAATATTACCTATTCTTTGACATCACTCGTAATTTTTACAAACCAGGTAAGCATCCTGAAATAACAAAGACCAAAAGAAACTACATTTTAAAATTTTGCACTAAAATGTCCTCCGTAAGCATATGAATGACATAATGTAAGGATGGATGAGATTTCATTTTTAGATACGCACCTTCAAATTAACTAATTAGAGTAATGTTTCCCCAAAATATGGGTTATCCTATATATAGTACTTAGCATCACTTTTAACTTACCTACTGAGCTTTTGATAGACGTTCAGGTAACATATTAGTATCCAAATAATTTACTATATTTGTATATCAGGGCAATGGAAACTTGAAGAAAATAGTTACTCATTTGAAAATTATTCTTATAAATCAAATGTTGTCGGAACATAAGACCAATGACTCAACGAATCTACCACTCAATTTCTAAATCAAATTCACTCAGTAATAAAATCCAAATTATTAATCTTGGCTTTGTCTCCTTCATTAATAAATATTTAGGACCTGTATAATTAGAAGAAATAATAAAATTATTACCTAATAAATAAGATTGAAATTTTTCCAAAGCAAAAAATACCACTAACAACTCTTCTTGAATTGTTGAGTAGATCTTTTGGGCACCATTTAAGGTCATAGATGCATAGTAAATAACATGAGTAATTTTTCCCACTTATAATCCCAAAACAACTCCTATAGCTATGTCACTTGCGTCATCCATGATTTTTAACAACAATTCTTGATTTGGAAGTTAGATAACAGGGGCTTAAACTAGTAGATTTTTTCGCTTTTCTAATGCTTCTTTGCAATCATCATTGAATTCAAAAATAAAATCTTTCTAAAGTAACTTGCATAATGGAGATTTTATTTGTAAGAAATTATTAATGTGTAGCACCCCACTTTCACAAGACACATAGTTGACATCCTAAGTGATATCCGAGTCCGTGCCCTACAAGGGTGGCGTGCTAACATACTCATTTAGATACTCAAACACTCAAAACTCAGTACAAATTTTTTATTTAATATCACACGCGTACATGAAAATTAGTATTCAAATTCGGGCCTATACTTTATTTTATAAATAAAGTAGAACCTCTTTAAATTGATACTCGATAAATTAATAAACTCTTTAAGATAATATTTTTCTCCGGTCTCAACTTGGGCCAATTGAAAATTTAACAATTTTCGATAAGATAATAATATAATATATTTTCAAAATACCCCTATGTAAATATAGGGTCCCATTAATATCATAAATTAATAATTATATAAACTTAC
>JANSVA010109142.1:0-10278 GCA_025504915.1 Erythroxylum reticulatum
TCCAAGCAGAATCAGATCAATTAGTGACAATGATCATAAATGAGATATTGAATGCATTAGAACAGTTAAGAAGAATAGTTTAAATAGTTGAGGAAATCTTAGCTTAATTGAGAAAAAAATGTTCGGATGCATAGTATCTAAACATGGCATATTGGGAAACCCAAGAAAATAAAGGAAATGATTAAGTGAGAAGCTGCAAGGCATATATAAGAGATCCGAAAATTTTCAAAATTTGCTGGAAATTAGACACTACCAAAAGTTGTAAGGAGATTTTACTGATCTTAGTTCTTTGACAAAAATGTATGAGGAAAAATGTGTAAATCATATGACTGATTAATGTAAAGAGAATTTTGAGGAAATATAACATCAATGATAATTATATCATTTGGATTTGGAGATTCTGTAGTATACAGTGATGTTTGTATAAAACATTAGGATAAAATCGAATTTAGCATAATCAAATGATTTCTTATGCATAGAGACAGTTTAAGCCTCATAGGCTGAATTTTGATACAGGATTTAGGATTTGTTGCAATAGTAATTACATTGAGGAGCTTGGAGACATTATAAGTACAGTGAAACATTTCAGATTTTATATGGATTATTAAAGTAAGAGATAATTAGTGAGCTTGAAAGAAATGAAAATGAGATTGAGACAATGGATAGAGTTATTGGAAGATTATGATGTACAAATGAGTAGTTCCCAGTAAAGTCAATGTTGTAATATGATGTATTGAACAGAAAATGCAATAGTAGTGTATCACAAATTTAGATATTGAGGTTATTGATCTAGTGCCATAAAAAAAACATAAAATGTCAAGTTAAGTTTTGGGTAATTAAAAGTACTATTAGCTATTCAAATTTAAGATCAGCTTCACATAAAAGGATTAGTAAAACCCAAATTGAGGATTTAGAAAATGTGGATCTTATTAAAGAAATTGAAAATGAATTTGTGTTTTTGAGCTTGAACCGTAAGAATGATATTTTGTGATTGAAATAAGGAGTATGTGTACCCGATAAAGAAAATTGAGTAAAGGGATTGTAAAAGAAGCGCAATAACAACCTATGATGTACATCCTTAGGAATATATAGAAAGGGCATTTGATGGCTAAGAAAGTAGAACCAATTGATTACATGTATAAGTTGGCAACATGCTTCAGTATTGGAGATATGCTTAAAGCTTATATTTTGGAGTTCATAGGAACATGAGATCAATGTATAGTTCTAAGTTACTTTAAGCATGACAATCATTATTATAGTGATATCATTAGAATATTGCATGAGGTGTAATATAACAAAAAGAGTCATTCAGCCTTACATTGAAAGAAGAGGGCCTAAAAATAGTTGAAGACCAAAATTGAATCAAGACATTGATGATGAGTGAAACCTTAAGTGATTCCAGAAAGATAAAAGAGTTTATGGATCACCATCAAAGATATGAAATATCGTGAGATAGATATAAGAGTTACGTGTATTAACATTAAAGGGATGTGAATTATCAAGTGAAAGATGAAATGTCTTTAAGAGTATCACCTTGTCAACGTGTACTCAGGTTAGGAAAAAGGATAAGCTAAGATGATATGAAATGGTATGTACAAAATTATTATGAGTTAGTATCACCAATGAAAGATGTTTCAGGCTCACAAAGTGTTACATGGAGATGGTTAGGAAGTATTGTTATGATCCGTTATATGTGTTATTAAAACTGGAAGTGAAAATTTAGGTAATCTGAAACTCATCAAGGAAATAATTATGAAAGTGTGATATCTAAACAAGGGATTGAGAGACCTACTGAAACTATCAACTGTGGTCATATGGAAGGAAGTATTCGAGTGGTGAAGTTATATGAGAAACGGAGGAGCATATGAGATAATAGTACCCCTGCCTTATCGATTAATCATATATTAATTTCGAGGGTGAAATTTTTTTTAAGGAGGGGAGAATTGTAACATCCTGTTACCCATGTTAAGGAAAAAATAATAAATGAGAGAAATTGCTGAGAAAGTAGGAAATACATTTCATGTTCATGCATAATATGACATACACATACACATGAATAGTGAATTTATCTGCACATGAAAATAAGTGTACATGCATTCATGAATAATTTCGGGTCTAATTGGATTGATTAGTAAATTTTTTAGAATTATGATTTTTTACATTGAAAATTTTACGGATTTTTGAATTTTGGTGATTTTAGGATTTATTTTCGAAAATTATAGAAAATTATGGGATTTTTATGGAAAATAGAAAAATAGAAAAAAGAAATCAAAAGAATATTAGGGATAATTGGATTGTAAAGATGATAGTTGAAGTAATTACTTCAAAAGGGAATTAAGTTAGAGTTTAGACTATAGGGAAGTGACAAGTATCACTAACTAAGTAAGTGGGTTTTCTATTTTGTTGAAATAAGTTCTAATTATCTGAGAATCGATAAAGGTTTAGCTATATGTCTAAGTTCTTCCTTCTTCATTACCTTCTTCGGATTTCCTTCCAACACACACAAAGTTTTCATCAAATATCCTCCTGATAGCTTTCTTTGCTTTTCCTCTTCTTTATCAAACCCATTTTTGCTATTGGTATTTTCTACCTAAAAAAAAAAACAGAAGTTGGTCAGTTACACAGAGGAGTACGAAAGTTTGCATGAAGTTAGGGCTTGAAGGTAGTTGAAGATTTTGGAGTCTTCAACAAGTAAGTAGTGAAAAAATTTGTTAGAGTTATGGATTTATGACATAAAATTGATGAATCACTGTCATCTGTATAGAATATGGCATTTACGTATGTATATATATATATATATTCATGAATGCTGTGGATGGGATGAAATTTTTTATTATAGTGTTATTTAGTTTTTGATGAATTCTAGTGATCTAATGTTGTAGAAATTGTTTTTGGAGTTGAAATATCAATAAAAATGGTGTATGAAGTGAGTGTAGAGAATTAAAGAATGAAAAGGAGGTATACTCTGTTTCTTGTTTTTCTTGGACTCTCCATGAATATATATATATGTGTGTGTGTTTATGTGGGTTGGTGTTTTCCTTAGAGATGATAAAAAAGTGGCATTTGAGCTGAAGGGTAGCTGTAAAATGATGGTTTGAGATGGGAATGAGTGTTTAAATGGAAGTTGAGAGGAAGAATAGTGATTAAGAATGAAAGATGAAAATGCAGAACAGTAACAGAGTATGAATAGGATGAATAGGAATTTTTGACTTTTTGATGATTTTTGATTAAACTTGCATATTTTGGAGTAGTTTGAATTTATGGTGAATGAGTTTATGGAAATAGAGTAGAAAAACTAGAAATAAAAACTTGAAATATGGGTTTTTGGAAAAAATGGAAGTCTGGAAATTTTCTGGGAATAAATAGTAACAATGTTGAATTTTCGAGCTGAAGTTTCCGTGAATTTTTTGTGTTTATCTATGCAGATTTTAACAAAATTTTCTTCAGATAGTTGTAAATCTATTATTTAACTTTACATTGATATAAAGTATGAAATTTTTGGACATTGGAGTGGAGAGATATGATATTTAGAATTTTGTGATGTTACATGGGATGGGCATTCGGGACAGTTGCATTGATTTGAAATTTTGAACCTTATAGAGGCAAAATTTATTTTTTAGGCCTTCACAAAAGTTGTAGGTCTAGAAGTCATCTTCAAAAAATTCTTTGAACCACCTTAATATGATATTTGTAATAAAAGTTATACCTATTTTACCAAAAAGGTCTAAAGAAGAAGAGAAAAGGGAGGAAGAGGGCGAAAGTCGCGATCACGACTTTGCCGAAGGCGCGCACAGGTCGCGACCCACGGGTCCTCCTCCTAGCCTGAATATATTTTACTCTTTTGAGCATAACTTTTTCATCTGACCTCCAAATGACCTGATTTTTGAAGAATTAGATTCATAACACATTTCTATATCTCTACATAAAAATTTGTAGCTTTTAATTTTGATTTGGAAAAGATTGATTGACTCAAAATAAGGGTATCGGTTGGAAGAGCATGAATTGGATGTTTTACTGAATATGTTATAGTATTTTGATAATATCTTGTTCTGTAAGATTCCAAATAAGATTAATTTTTATTTGGAGTAAACTAGAAACATAGGTCTATAAGTAATATGAAATATTCTAACTGTGATTCAGTGTCTAAAATGTTGAATTTCTAGATGGAAGTTGTGCATAGTATACTGTTTTTGAATATTGATAACCCGATAATGTTTGAGGCATATCTTCCAAATTACTAAACCAAATTTAGTTATTTTCGTGTCAATGGGAAGATATCAGTTTCACCTTCTGATTGAACATGAATAGTAGACCCGAAGGGGGTGTCTTGGAAAAAAATTATGAAGTGAGTCAATGAGAAAGGAATGGAGATTTTAATGATTTTGGTGAGGCATAAACCTAAGTATAAACTATACTTAGAGGAGTTTTAATATGAGAATGACTTTGTGATGAAATTAATGGTAAAATACCCGGGATTGTCATGAATATGTATCGTGCATATTTCATTTCATCCATATGCATTATTGAACACTTATAATTGTGCAAATTGTTATATATGTGTATGTTATTTGATTTAGAGGAGCAATTGGAACGTCAACCTCCAGATGTTGACGGCACTTCCAAGCTTTAGCTTCAGGAGCAACTTGTGAGTAACCTAGACGGTTTCTCTAAATTATTGTTTTCTTAAATGCTATTATGAATGATAAAGGAATGTGATTGATGGTGTTGGTTTCTGGACAGGAGGTCTAATGAGTGTGATGTATGAACGAAATACTGAAGTGCTCATTGATTGTGAATAGAATAAGTGTTTTCTTAACTAAGCGTTGAATGCCGGACTAAGGTCCAATGACAATGTGAATGAAATGTGATAGTGAATATGATTGTGTGACATTGAGTGCTTTCAATCAATTGAATATATTTGATGCATTTCAGTATACGAACGCATGATCAGATAATGGGAGTTGTGACCAGTGTAGCCACCAATCAGAGCTTAAAGCTCAATGTGTGAAGAAGAGCCTTGAGCTCAAAAGTGATTCAGAGCTTCAGGCTCAAAGTTTAATGAGCCTTATATGGGACAGTTATCAATGAGCCTGGTATCCAATGGATACGGGACAGTTAGGCACTCAGTCACAACAATGTAATAATTGGAAAAGTGTCTCATGAGCATTGTGTATGCATTTTGTTAAGTATGTGTGCTGGATTGAAATGCCAAATTTATCTATACTTAAGGGAAAATGCGATACTGATCTGAAGTGCAATTTTTGTGAACTATTTGTTATGTGAAATGATGTGTTGCATGAATTGAGTGAACCATCGTTGATAGTTACCTCACTAAGTTCACAAATCTCACCCAAAATTTGCAAATATTTTTCAGGATCAGAAGAATATCCCATTAGACAACGGGAGTATTCCTACTGCATGCTAGGGACAGATAGAGGTTGGGATTAGATCGTGTTTGCATTGTATTTCTTTATTTTTTTCACTGAATGGTATTTTCTGTAACTTTTGTATCAAATAATGTATTCCAAAAAATTCTTCTCAATGTGTATTTGAACTATATTGTAACGAAAAGACATTATGTCTAAAGTGTTTTGTATTTGGGAAAGGGCCCTAATGGCTATTGAAAGTTTTGCTGATTGTTTTATTGTGATTTAAAAAGTTTATGACTAAAGTGGGCTTGATTTGGATATGGATTTAGCATATTATGTTCATGGTTTCAAAAAAAATTAAAATTATATCGATTTTGAATGATTAAGTGATCTAACATGCCGCCGTCGTGGGGCACAAACTCGAATATCACCTATCGATGTTGGGTTTGGGTCTTGTAGGAGTGGGGTATTACAAGCTAGGCCTAATGTAACCTTTCTCCAATAACTCTTCCAATTTCTCCTTAAGCTCCTTTAATTTCACCGGAGGCATTATATAAGGTGGAATTGAGATCGGTGCAGTACCTAGAAGGAGTTTAATGGGAAATTCAATTTCCCTAGGTGGTGGTAGTCTTGGTAATTCTTCGGGAAAGACATATGGGAATTCCATGACTATAGGAATTTCTTCTAACTTCCCTCTATTTGCCTTCGTGTCTACCACATAGGATAAAAATGCTTCACACCCATTCCTCATCATTTTCTCTACCGCCAAAACTGAAACAATTCTCGATGTGCTAAATTTTCTGTCTTCTATAAACATCACCTTTCTTCGATTATCCAGTTCAAACTCCACTATTTTCTGTTTGCAATCTATGTTGGCCTTATATTTCTCTAAGACGTCTATACCCAAAATCACATCCAATGCTCCCATCTTCAATGGCATCAAATCCACCAATATGTATTCCCCCACCAATATGTATCTCACAATCAATATAAATTTGACTAATCACAATATTGTAGCCTATTGGAGTACTAACCATCAAAGGGGTATCTAATGGGCTCAAATCTCTACCATACATAGTTCTACCCAATGAAACAAAAGAGTGGGTAGAACTCGGATCAATCAAAACAATCGTATCCTTATTAAATAATTTAATCATACCCGTCACAACTTCTGTAGCAGTCTCTGCATCCTCTCGTGTCATTGCAAACACTCTAGTTGTTGTTTGCCCCTTGATCTTCCTGGATGATTTACTCTCTTAGCTGCCTCAGAACTACCCACTTCCGTTGCAATCTTGTGCCCCATTGTTTTAACCCTCTTCGAAGCTTACATCTGACTTCTCTCATGTCTTGGATTCTGAGGGCACTCTCTAGCCATATGTCCTTTCTCTCCACAATTGAAGTATGCTCCGGTCAATTGGTAACATTCCCCTCTATGAAAGCTTTCGTACTGTTTACATTTAGGGATGGACGGCTTATCTCCATCTCCCCTCCTGCTGCCTCCAGACATTGAGACTTGGTGAGAAATAATAGAAGCTCTCATCGTTAGGCCTACTTGCTCCACTGCTCCTCTCCTAAGATTGCACAGGGAAAGTCTTGTCACTTCCCTCGGGCATAGAAGTACCACCTCCCCTTTTGAACTGTTCTCTTCCTATCTCTTTTAACTTACTGCGCTCTTTATATTCTTGATGTTCTCAACCCTCATAGTTGTTTCAACTAGCTGTTGAAAATCACAGAAATTTTGCACCACCACTTTCTCTCTAATTGCTTAATGCAACCCCGATTCAAACCTACAGCACTTAACTGCCTCACTCATCATCAACTTAGCTGCATATCGGGCCAACTGTGTGAATTGACGATCATATTCGCTTATCGTCATTTCCCTCTGGGTGAGATTCAGAAATTCTCTTTGCTTCTGCTAAGCATACACCTCAGACAGATACCTTTTCTTAAACACTGTTAAGAAATCTTTTCATGCGAGTACTGGTGGTCTCATCTGACTCCTTGGCATACTCTCCCACCAATGCAGAGCATCCCCCTGAAGTAGACTAGCAGCATACACAAGCTTTTACTCATCCTCGCAGTCCATCTGATCCAGTATCCTCTTAGTCTTTCTTATCCAAGTCTCAATTTTTTCTAGATTCGTTGTCTCATAAAAATGCACTACCTCATACTTCCTGAGCTTGTCAAACTACCTCCCCTTCTTGACAGGGGTCGGAGTAGAGGATTGCGGCATCTATCATATAGCCTAGACAAACGCCTAAGTGAAGGCTTGGAACATCCTCGGATCTAATGGAGCAGGCATTTGCTCCTATAGAAGAGGAGACTCCTGCATCTGTGATCGAATGGGCTCACTACTAGGCCCTACAGAAGCCTAATCATTCCTTGGGGCTACAAACTCATCGTTACTCTCCTCCTTTGTTAGAGAGTTAGGTGCAATCGATCCTTGCAGTACTCCTCGTGTCCTTCTACGAGGTGGTATCTTACTCCTTCAATAAAAACATTGCCGATTATTTACATTTCATTTTGTCTTAATTCCTACATGTATGCATGACATGCCTGTCACTTAATGCAGTTAAATTAATTCATAGTGCAACAAGTAACAATTCATCCAACTATGCATTTTAAGTCTAGGAAAAATCTAGTCTCTATAATACCAAATTGTTGGATCCTGTTTTGGGAACCTAAACATTTGGAGACATTTGTCGAAAAACAGTATTTGCCTTTAACTATACTAAACCTATTTTAGGGACACTTGAATAACCCTCATTATGGGTATCGGATTTAGGTGTTCTTTGGAGTAGCCTAAAAGAGGACTTCAAGATCTACCGCTTTCATGATGGCCTTGAAGACAAAATCTATCATCTGAAGAGTCAAAATGGACATGACGATGGTATTAGATGAATAGTAAATAGAGGAAGAAGTCTTGGTCATAAAAGCAAAAAGTCGATGAAACAAAAGACAGATGAAGCGAAGAGGGTAGATGAAACAAAAGAACAAATGAAACAAAAAATAGATGAAGCGAAATTATTAAGATGATGCGGGGTCAACTTAAGATGAAGCAAAGTCTTAAGACGATGTGGGGTCAACTTAAGATAAAGTAAAGTCTTAAGACGATGTGGGGTCAACTTAAAACGAAGTCATGTCTTAAGACGATGCGGGATTAACTTAAGACGAAACAAAGTCTTAAGACGATGCGGGGTCAACTTAAAACGAAACAAAGTCTTAAGATGATGCAACTCTTAAGACGAATCATCTTTATGGATGATACAACTCTATAGACGATATGTCGTCATCACAAACGATATGATATCATCACAGACGATACATCTTTACAGATGATACATCTTTTAAGACGAATGACATCATCAAAAATGAAATGACGTCATCATAGATGATAAGTCTTTACAAATAATACATCTTTACAAACAATTCATCTTTACAGATGATGCATATTTTAAGATGAATGACGTCATACAGACGATATTACGTCATCACAGACAATACATCTTTACAGATGATGCATCTTTACAAACGATGCATCTTTATGGACGATGCATCTCTTAAAACGAATGACGTAGTTTCTATACTATATGTCAATGGCAAGCTGAACAATTCAACTATAACTTTTCAGGGGACAACTTTAACTAATTTGGCCTCAATTAGTCTAGTTTCCCCTGGAAGTCAGTACATAACTTCTGTACCTATGAAAAGCCTAGATCAAGAACTGTACATCCACCAAAGAAACATGCACATACACTTGGGGACTTTCCAATTTTTTTTTAACTCATACATCACTTAATAACATCAATACAGTTTGAACAAGGGTTTAACCCCTAAAAATACAATGTATACAGGACGTTCGAGGTTTACATGCTTATGAAGTTATCCCAAAAGTGAACAAACTAGTTTAGTGACAAAAGCTACTATCTTGGAATTTGCCTACATGCCTTACAAGGATCACTTATCTTCTTGATCAGCACCTGAGGAGGGAATAATGGGGTGAGCTACACGGCTCAGTATCTAATATATATATAGCCACTAGCAATTGGCCACATATTCAAGTATATGTATATATATGTTTAGCAATACTAGCATTTGTACTTTATTCAAGCAATTTAAACATTGATCAATATAACTCAAACTTAATAGACAGTATAAATTTCAGCCATTTAATCATAACACTTTATTATGCACCATACTTGAACATCTAAAGATGCAATGCACAACAATTGGCTCGATGGTTCCGTGAACAAAACAGAGAAACTGAAGTTTACTCTGTGAACAAAACGAATCCACTTTTCGGATTTCGTGACTACGAAATTGTTCCTCTCTCGCCCAAACATAATCAAATTTATGCTCAATTTAGTCAATCACAATTTCCACTCTTATGCTTCTTTCATTTCATCATATTCTTATATTTTCATGCTTTTCTTCTTTTCATTCAATTTCAAATGTTATAACCTTTTTCAAGGTATAATATAACCACAATGCATCATACATTTCCAAGTATTCAAAATTATTTCAATTTCATGCATATCAAATTTAAGCACAACCACATCTACACACATAGGCAAGAATTTGCCAAATTACACAATGACTATAAATACATTACCCACCTAACTTGCCTTTCCCTTTACTCTTGTGTAGGATTCCTTTTGTTTCATAACACAACCAAGGTTCCATTCAAAACCAACATTCCAATAAATTTATAAACTTCAGAAAATCATAGAATCATAATAAACACAAATGAAACTCAAACCTAACCTACCCACAGTCCATCTAGATCAGAAAACTTAAGATCTAGTTTAGAAACTCTAAAATCGATTGGATTTTCCTAATCCATCTTCTTCCCACAAAACCTCTTTGCTCTCAAACTCCTTCATCCTCAATACAACCCATTCCTTTAATA
>JANSVA010109182.1:0-10276 GCA_025504915.1 Erythroxylum reticulatum
GGCTGAAACAACGGCCCCTGATCGTGGCACAACAGGCCACGATCGTGACAAAACCGTTGGAGTTAGCCCACGATCGTGGCCCATATGCCATGATCATGACAAAAGCTCAGGACATGGCCACGATCGTGACTGAAGGCTCAGATGTGGCCCACAATCATGGCTGTGTCAAGTAGATAGTTAGACAGTAAAAAACATCAAGTTTCGAGGGATTTTTTAGACCTTTTGCACCCTGAAAAAATCCTAGGGTTGCTTAGAATGCAAAAGGAATTTAACAAATAAGACAAAGAGGTAGAGGGAGCTTTTGCATCAGTTACTTTCAGAGAAACCTTGGGGAGAATTATTGAGAGATAGAGAAAGAGAATAAGGAAGAGAGAAGAGGAGAAGAAGCTGATTCGATGTGCTTCCTGGATCAGGAGTTTCTTGATGTTGCTACCTACCGCCGTCTGTTCATTTTCATATTTCTTGCTATTTTCAGTGTTATTATTGTAGAGAATTGGAATAACAGTTGATGATAGGATTTTTGGATGTTGATGTTGCTTCTAAACTCACCTTCGAGGTTTTATCTTTGATTTAATGAAATATGATTCTTTATATGTTATTCGGAATTATTATGATTTAATTTCTACAATTGCATAATTCGATGATAAACTGAGAGGGTGAATCGAATAAAAAATATTTAAAATGGTCTAGCGAAAGTTAGGTGATTTAATAGAATGAGAATTAGATCAAATCAATAAATTATGCGAAGAGAGATCTTGCATAGGTTTCTGATAGTTTATTTCATAACTTCATATCTATTTAGGGTTTTGGATAGGTTGTTAATTGAGAAATTGCAACTCCCATAATTTGATTAGGGTTAATGGTTATAACTCGAGATAGATTTATAAACCTTAGGATCATCTAGAACCAATAATCCAGTAATTCATAATCAATTATGTTGGCATTAAGGATAGGTAAAATTCCCTTTCTCTCAATTGGTAATTCCTTAGGTTGATTCTTGAGTGAGTGTTAGAACTGCTAAATTGATAATATTTTTTGTGATTGATTCTTGAATTGATTAAATTGAATTATTGTTTTAGTTTTGTTACGTGTTAAATTTATAGGATTTATTTTGGCCTTCGATTTTAGAATTAGATTATCCCTTCTCATGGGATCGATACCTTAGGTACTACGTGAACAACCCGTGCATTTATAGATTGTCGAGGTTATTCAATTAAAACTTACACACATCGAAACAACCCGATCAAGCTTTTTGCTTATTATTTATTTACATTAGAACATTTTCGAAGAGATTATACATTAAATGAAATTAGACCCACCCTAAAGTAAGACAAAATCCTCTGTCTAACCTTACTCTATCTAACTTTGTCCAATAAAAAAAACGTTATCATTTCTTCTTAAATTTTACAAACTCTATTAATCTTCCAAAATTTGTGGCTTATGAGCCAACCTGCCCCAATCGACGTCCTCCTCGTCTTCATCTTTATTCTCAAAAAATCAAAAATTTTTGTACATTCTCCTTCTTTTCAATGCTAAAGAAGCCCAGATTCCTTCACTTTCACTAATATTCAAATCCCTAGAAGAATATTGCCAAATGGAACCACTCTCACCGTCTCGTCTCTCTTCGCCCTCTTCCTACACCTTGTATTACCTAGATTCTCGAATCTCAACCACATCAAAGTGTGCGACTTTTATGGGCAAGTCCATTATTGAGCTAATTTCCTCACAGACGAGCCTATTATTGAGCTAAACAAAAACTTGAGTGATGAATACATTCTATGATATTACCTTCTATCATTCTATCATAGAAGAAGGGATCATAGAATGATAGAGAAACTGTAAAGATGTATATGGATAAAGAATATTGATTTAAACTTTGAAATTCCTAAATTGGAGATATTGTAAGAAAAGGGACCAGGAATGGATCATGAAGCATTGATAGTGATTTCAAAAAAATGCACAGGATTGATGCAACTAGACTTGGAGGGTTGTCTAAATTTGACAACAAAAGGGTGACTCAAGTGGCATAAAATTGTAAACTATAGGAGATTAAGAGATATAAGTTTGAAATGGTGTGATAATTTGAAAGTTGATATTATAAATTTCTTGTTCTCAAGGCCTTCATTGAGCAAAATAGTCCCTCCATGTGGATTTTCTCTATATCATAACCAAGTAACATTCTTCTTGCAACATGGATTTTTCCTTTTCCAAGGGTAGCTTATGGAGCTTCGAAGTGTATTTGGCTGAATTCTTTATAAAGTTCAATTGTAATCTCTTGAACTAATAATATAATGTAGCTTTTTCCTTTTGATTTTCAATATCATTTGTTGTCTCCATAAACTTGCTTTATATAAATTTGTATCAACTTTCATGAACAATTGTCATTCTTCTTCATTCTTCCTGAGTTTGTTTGATCAATTCCATGGAATCTTTATGTTCCTAGATACTACCTCTCTATGCAATCACTACCACTATTGATCCAAAACCAATACAAAATTACCATCTTAAAGCTTTTGAGAGTATCTCAACTTACACTTCCACGACTGTGGAAGTTAAGTGACCGTCGGGACTTGCTTACGCACCGGTGGATGCAAACTTGTGACTTAACATCTTGCCTTGCCTCCAAGGAAGAATTATTCTAAAATTAATATGTTGGAGGAGAAGAACAAGATTGACGAGCATCGATGTATAGACCCATGTAAAGTAGGATATGACAATTGAAAGGGTTAAATGGGCAGATAAGGGATGTATCTTTTGGTTTCGAGTTATTCTTGATAATGGTAATTTACTTTGGAGGTCTATTTATCTTTTATCTGGGCATCTCCTTAATCTTCCAAAGATGGTGCGATATAATTTTGCCTTCATTTAATCACATTGCAGTTGTAACTTCAGAAATGTTGATGGGTTAAATGTCTAGCCATATCTCTTTTTGCAGGTTCACTATGTGATTGAAGGAAATTGTAGCGAATCAGTTCACTAAGAAAAATGAATTTTCGATATGCTCATTTTTCCAAGCAAATAAAGGCATAGTTCTACAATTTCCCTGCATATAATTTGATATTTTCTTTAATGAATGATGTTTTAATTACATTAGAAAGGCTTTTTTTATCCATATCCTAATTTTAGTAGCCATCTACCCTTCTTTTGCTACGTTAAGAAATCAATGTATATCTTCCGATGTCTGTGCCTTATGTACAAACACCTAGTAACACAAATAATTTTGCAATGCATTTAGTAGATAGGGATGATTCTCAGATTTGCAGGCATCTTTCAACAATATAAGTTAATGTTGCTGCAAAATGTCGAACGATTAATATCTATTGTTTGTCTTACTCAGAAGATTAATAATTTTATAATTCAAGACTAATTAACTTCAATGATTAACATTAAATAAGGTGAACTACTCCATGGAAATCAACTTCAACTCCAATAATTCAAATTATTTAATGTTGCAGCTGTTGTGCAAAAGTTGACTTAAAATCATTAATAATCATCATATTATTTTGAATAAGAAGATTAATAATTTTATAAGTCAAGACTAATTAACTTCAATGATTAACATTAAATAAGGTGAACTACTTAATGGAAAACAACTTCAACTCCAATAATTCAAATTATTTAATGTTGCAGCTGTTGTGCAAAAGTTGGCTTAAAATCATTAATAATCATCATATTAGTTTGAATAACCCTTCGGGTACACATAATTACCTGTTAAGCACATAACTTTGCACTTAGACAATCTCATATTAATATGTCAATCTTGAATGAAGATAAGTTTAATGTATAAATCAATTCAGAGTTGAAGAAAGCAACTTATTCTCATTCATATTAAAAGACTAAGACAATAGGAGTATATACTAAACTAAGTATAAGTTCATTAGTAACAGTCTAAATGAATGTTAAATTTTGTTATTCTTACACTTTAGTAATTTTTGAGCAGCCAGCTTTTATTCAGGGAAAAGCTAGCTTCAAGCATAAAAGATTTCAGATGAACACTCGAAACCAAAGTTAAGAGAACTTTCACGTTAAAGCTAAGGAAGCATAAAGCTCTAAAACCCACATGCAAGAAACATAGATTTAACCTAAAAGACCATTGCTTAGTGGGAAAGTATAGTAGAGTTAATTTGTAAAATGAAGATATTCATCACCTTAAGCTATGTTTATTATCCAAAATTGATTCCTTGTGCCAACGGTAATTCACTCCTATAATTGATTGTACTGCAAAAAAGATCAACTAAGAAATTCAAAATTAAAATGGCAATATTAACAAACAAATATTTCTTTCTGCAAACCAAAGATGCGAGAGATAGAAATGTCAGAATATATACAAATCCACCAATGAAGCTAATTATATATAGAAATCGTCTTTACCAGGTGGAGCGCTGCATGTACTGCTTCCAAGAATCACTTCCTGCTTCACGGCCACCCTTTGTAGCCTTTTCACCTTCGAAAGCACCACCAATTTCATCACCATTTGTTGGAATATTTACATTTACAATTCCACAATCACTTCTATATGGCCTATGTTATGTGTAACCATGTAAGCTTTTGACTAGTAAAATAGTAGAGTACTCTAGAGGAAGATAAATTCATGATATGACATAAGAAAGTTCCAATCTTAGGTAATATTTTACAGTCAAGGCTATTAAACATTTAGAAACCAAGTAGTGCACTTTATATAAGTTAGTGGTGCTTACCTAACCCACATGAAGATAACTTCAGGATTGTGGGAAAAGATAGAACTAGTTAATCCTTAAGTGACTGAATTGTTTATTTCAATAGCTTCCTATAAAGTCTAGAGAAGAGTCCAGTTTTTAGGAGTTAGGTCAATTGCAAAGTAGATAAAAAAAAGAAATTATGTAACCTAGAGTCACACCCTCATGACTTCCCAGTGGAGTAACACTCCCCAGTCACATAGTCACAGGGGTGTGACTGGGGAGGACTCCCCAATCACTAAAATCCTTTAAATAAACCCCCTCTCTGTTTATCTTCATCTTTTTGTTTTTCCTTTTCCTTGTATCCATATCTCATTTGGCTTCTTCTCCACCTGTAGTCACTAATCCTCACCCAATCTCCACCTATAGCCACCACATAGCCGTACACCCTCACACCCAACCAGCCACACTGTATTGCTAATGCACCCCTTGCTAATATATGCCCTTTCTCACCCAACGCAAGCCCATGTGATGCTCTTTTCCCCGACCACAACCGTGCATGCCCTTGCACCCTACTGCACCATATGCCTTCGCACTCTCCCAAACTGCACTGCACAAGCTCACACCTGTGCCCCAGACCTTGGCCAGCGCACAATCATGTTGTCCTTGCCATAGCTCCATTCAATGTCGCATGCCTATGCATCACCTACCTCAGCATAACACACGCCCATATGTCCATCACACCAACCCAGCAGGAGAATAAACGTTGCCTATACTGACGCAACCAGATATGCCAATAAGAATGAAATATCCTACAGTTCCCTTGTCTCCTCCACAAGAGCCAAATTTAGGTATCCAATGCCTCAACTTTTAAACTAGAGAGCACCAGTAAAGGTACACCTTTATTAAGGCTTGTAAAATTATTACAAATAAATTTTTAGATTCTCAAGTACTTATTGAATTAGGAATATTTGATCGAGTCCACGAATTGTTGCGAAATATAAGCTGGGAATAATTTTCTAAATTTAGGAAAAATTTGTATGTGGAATTGACATTAGAGTTTTTGACCACTTTAGAATTAGTTCATTAAACTAATTCTAAGGACACTACGGGGAGTGTTAAATTTTGATTAATGAAACCATATAATATGATCACTTTAGAAGTGATAAATGCTATTTTTGGCTTTCCAAATAATGATTTATATAAATATAATGACAATTCTGTGGTTGGCAACTTTTGGTCCCGAGTGATCAATTTTGGGAAAGTGTTTTCCCCTAGTTGGTCTAAATCATCTGCCATCGTGGACCCTGCCCTTCACTATCTCCATCAATTTTAACTTTTACACTATTTGGTAGAGGAGATATCAATGAGGCAGTTTCTAAAACTAAATTATTTATTTTGTGGTGTATGGTACATGTCGGGCCCTTTAATTTCGTTAGTTGGTTAAGTCTCCATTTAAATGAAGTGGCTCAATTTAGTACAGGTAAAATAGTAGTTAGGGCATTTATGACCTGAATTATAGAACGAATCTCGACTTGAAATCTTTAATGTCGATGAAGGTTATCAAGCAATAAGGTGATCATTATGTTCTTATCCATGATGACACGAGGGAAACTTCGAGCAACAAGCGAGCTCGAGTTGCAGAAATGGAAGCTATACAAGAAGATGATGTTCCACCGCCCTAACATATACGTGAGACTTCTTCGACTACTTTTGTGGACTATCAATCATTGATAAATCAATTGATATCCTTTGAATGCGAACAAATCTCAGGCTCCAAGACATTAAAGCTAGTGTGGCAGAGATCTGAACCTTTATGGCCAATTTGAATGCTCATTTCGAACACCCTATGTCGTCATCTTAGTATAGTGTTTCTATTCTTTGCCTTTTTGCTAGTTATTGTTTTAATTTCTTTTCATTTTCATCTTTATCCTTGCTTTAGTTCTTTTTCCTCTTAGATTCATCTTTCATTTTCTTATCACATCAAGGGCAAAGTGATGTTCAAGTTCTACGGGAGTATTAGTTTAAAAAAAGAGAAAAAAATGATTATTTGTGTCTGGTGTGTTTGTTTTCCCATTTAGTAGTTAGAGATGCATGATTATTAAATGCACTAAATCTGGATTAGAGATGCATAATATGAGTGAATGAGTATACTTGCATGCTTAGACTAATTGAATTATATTTCGATTAAAAGGACATTAGCTTGTTGTGATAGATGAACGACACCTTTCATTTAGTAAGATTTTGAGGCTTTTAGCAATATTGAAAAATATTAAACACCAAATTCTGTAATTTTTGTTGAGAGTGTTGTTTTATGATTAACAAACTCTAGAACTTGGTTACAAATACTAGTTGAGATTACACAATCTTATGCAAATGTTGAATTGATGAAGGTAATTAGGATTTACCCCTTTTGCTTAAAAGGCCACCATGATGTTACCTTTAGTGAACCCCTTTAAACTTAACATGAAACCTTTTGTTTCTTTAAACCCCTTTAAACTTAACATGAAACCTTTTGTTTCTTTAAACCCAAATATAATCCCTGACCTTGATTATTTATCCTATTTGTTGTACCTACCATAAGGCAAGTTGAGCATTTGAATGAGTATAATTAGGTTTAGGGAATAAGTGTGAGGCAATCATAACATATAGTTGGCTATTGCATTAAGAATGGGAATGGGTATGGTTGTGGAGATTTTTACTTCTCTATATTTCTCTTCTCTTGATTTCCTTATTTTAAATTCACAAATAAAAAATAAATAACAAATATATTTAAAATAAGAAGAAAAAATAAAAGGAAAGGAAGGAAGAGAAGATGACGAGAAAATGAAAAGAAGATGAGAGAAAAGTAAAAATGGAAAGTGTTAATTTTATTAAGCAAGAGGATAGAATTAAGTGTTTTAAGGTTATTGTTTTGTATTATTTTAAATTCTCAATTTATGTTGTGTTTTTAAATTACAATTTTCCTTTTTCCTACCCTTAGCTCGAACCTATTACAACCTAAATTAAGACCTTCATATTGATGCTCGTGTTTGATATGAGTGGTGGAGATTAGATTGGTAAGAAAGCTTATGGTAGATGCTTTACATGAAATGAACGATGAGTGAATACATATCCCACCTTTGAATGCTTGAGAGGATGGAAAGTGGAATGAGTATCTATCACACTTGTTTGATGGTTCTTTGAATTGAAGTGCTTGTTGATTTTGGCTAAATATGCGAAGAATAGCTTATTTATAGAGTATTATGACTTTCAACTTCTTAGGTTGTGTTGATTGAAATGATTGTTGATATCATTGACTATTATTTGGGAAAATTGTTGCTAAATTATTGTTTCCATTATTTGTTGTTATATTCTAGTATTCTTTATTTTCCTTAAGTAAAAGTAGGAGAATTGTTGTGTTGAATTTAGTTTGATTGTATTTGTTTTCATATTATTTGATTTGAGTGAAATCGACATGGATGTAGCATGAATGTTAATTAGATTAATTTGTGATTATGACATTCAATTAAACAAGAAGAATTGTGTAATTCATATTTTGACCATGTCATTTAAACCAACCACCTACACGGTTGTGCAATTTAAGTCACGGCCATGACAGGACTGTGACTTATATGAAGAAAACAAATTCTTTCATTTAACCCTCAAAATCCCATAATACTAATAAACACAATAACATATAACATGTTATTTTCTTAACATCCTACAATAAATGAATGACTTTCTCCCTGTATTCCTGAACAATAAGATTCGCAGTTTGAGCTAACATTGCATCATAATTTGACTCCTCTTTTACAAATACAAAACTTTTCACTAAGGCATGGAAGAGAACAACCACAGCTCTCATTGCAAATATCAACTCTCAAATTGTTTAGTTTCATTCCAATTCCCAAATTGTCAAAACCAAATGTTTGTTGTGCCTATCAATCAAAATGCATTTTAATTATTAATATAATTATTAATAAAATGTAACATTAACATGAAATGCAATTATTGAAATTAAGAAAATAAACATAAAAATTGTAAGATCAACTATTTCTTCAACTTGCAATATCTCATCAACCATCTTCAACATGTTAGGAAGGCGATCTTTCATAATTTTTCAAATATCTCTCCTCTCTGCTGCTCTTGTAACCAATCTCATATTTAATGCACACAATTCTTTGTACCTCATACTTGACAACATTTTAGGATCCAATTCACTTTCATTGACAATGGGGCTTTTACTATCAAGGTACCATGTTTTTGCTTTTCATGTCCATCTTTTAAAAATATACTAACTTGATATTCACAAAATATTTTTCAAGTTAAAAACCTTCAAAATATGAGAACATAAAATGTCAGCAAACTCAAACTTCTAACAACTCCAATAGACTTCATCATAAGTGACCATATTAGAGTAAATCTTCCCTATAAGAGTGATCTCATATTTTGTAATTGTACCATCTTAACCACAAGGACAAAAAGTAGAATTATGAGAATGATTCCATTGATCTTGAAAATATTTAAACACTCCTGGTGTGTAGACACTAGCTGCATGTAATAGCCGATTTCCTAACCTATTGAGGGATTAGAGTGTTAGTCACATGAATTGCATTATATTAGATTGAATTGGTAGATTTGGGATATGATTTCATGATTTCATTCACATGCATAATATGAGCATACACATATAAATGTTGATTTAGAAAAATTGCACTCAATTGACATGTTTCGGGGTATGAAAGTTTCTAAATGATTGTGACATGATTGTGCATTTCTAATGCCTTGTATTTTCAATTACCAATGAAAAGAATTGTTTGATTACAATTAGTAATTTGGAGTTAATTGTTACAATTAGGAGACTGGTGAATTAAAATGTACATTTAGACATGGAAAAAATTTCAGGTAGCAAGATAAGTTGACATGTTGAGAATTAGGATGACTAAGACTATAAAATGAGTGACATGTGGTAATAGAATTGAGTGACAAATGGCCTATAAAATGAGTGACATGTGGCAATAGAATTGAGTGAAAAATTACCTAAGGAATTGAGTGACAAGTGACAGAGGAACTATGGAATCATAAATAGAGGGCATGTAGCTAGCCTAAAAACTTGACAAGTGTCCTAGACTAACCTTACACCTACACCACGTGACACACACATTGCAAGCCTCTTCGTTTGTGATTTTCTGCTAAAACTCTCTTCTTCTTCTTCTCTCACTACTGAAAGCTTACACCCTTTCACATCTTTATGTTTTGCTTAAGTTTTGTTTAATTGGGACACCAAAATCTATGCAAACATCCTTCATAAAGATAGTTATAGAAGCATAACATGGTTGTATCTGCTATCTTCTTCTTGTTTCTACTAAAACTCATCTTACTCCCTCATTGATCTTGAGATGATCTTACATGCATGTGAGGTAAAGTAGACTTGATACATTGAGGTGGAATTGGAGCTATACAAGTAAGTAAAATACTGGAATTTTTGGCATATCATAACAAAAAATTATGATGACTAAATTAGGATGGATTGCTTGTGGTGTTGATTATGAAATTACGCTAGAATATGATGGATGAATTGGTCACTTTTTTCCTTTGTTTTTGTATACATGAAAAGATGATCTAAGGTGGTATTGGAA
>JANSVA010109193.1:0-10275 GCA_025504915.1 Erythroxylum reticulatum
AAGTTGTGGGTGTTGAGGGGAGTGTGCAAGAGTTGTGTGTGAGTAACGTGTTTTGTGTGAGTGTGTGAGTAGTTTTTGGGGAGATAAATAAAATAGAAGGAGCTGGTGCTAACGTTTGTGAATGGAAGAGGAGTGCAGGGGGAGCTATGCTGTTGTTGGAGGAATGGTGAGTGGAGTTGTGTGTCGTTGTTGTGAGCTTAACAGGAGATCAAGGGAGGCAACAGAGGAAAAACGAATATATATATATGTATAGCGTAAGTGAGGTGCAGGTGGGTTATTTTGGAGAGGCTGTTTCTGTGTTGGTCTGGAGGTTTGTGTGACTAGCGTTTGTGAATGGAAGAGGAGTGCATGGTGTACATGAAGAGTAAAAAATTGGAGTAGTTGCATGAACATTAGAGTTGTATGTAATGAACAAGAGCAGGTGGCGTTGAAGGTGCTGGTCTGTGTGGATGTGTGTGCTGTCCTGGAGTGTGTTGTAAGTCTTTGGAGTGGGTTGTGCGTGGATTTGGACAAGAGAAAACGTTAGAGATGTTGAGTGGCTTGGCATGGTTGCGTGAAGAGGAGAGCAAAAAATAGAAACAAAAGATCCAACCCTTTATGGATGACCATCGTCGGAGCTCAACGTCGGCAACAGCTTCAATGAATTTTTGTGACTAGTTTATCATAATCCTTTGGTTCAATGGCAAAGGCAGGAGCTTAGAGTTTTTATAGGGGAGTTTAACTGCATTTATCTTCTGTCCATTTAATTAATTGGCTATTCCTAGATCTTAGGATCACTATTTAATTATTTGGAGTTGCGTTTTGTTCCTGGAATATTGTTTGGCAATTGATATTGTGTTGATTTCGGATTTAATTTCGTTACTTTGTTTTGGGTCAAAACTTTGTATTGAGATTTTAGCGAAATTAGTGAATATTCATGGTGGCTTGAGTTATTTGGATCGTTTTATCTATTGTTGGCATTAATTATGTTTCTTAATTATTGCGTAAAAGTCGAGTATTGATGTTAGTATCCTTAGTTCTATTTTACTAGTCTGGTGGCAGTTAGTAAATTGGAATTTTTGGAAATATTGTTGTAACAATTCCAGGTGGCTCGGTTGTTAGATTAAAAGCTCGATTTTAATTCTTGGTTCAATTGTTTTCACTCCCATATCTTTTTGAGTGATGGTTGCCTGCATTATTGAACTGGAGGATTGCGTTTATCATTGTTAATTACTTGTGTTTGTTTTCTTATTTAATTCACTCATTGTCATTTCGTATTTCTCATTTCAATTTTTAAAATACCAAAAACAAGTCCTTTGCGTTCATTTTCATTCGTTGCAAATTTTAGTTGTAATTGTTAAAATTAACCCCATTTTATAGTTAGTTTGCATCGCGTTTAATTGAACTTAGGAAATTAATTTCACCTTTGATTCGTCCAAGAGAACGACCCGAGGTTGCGCTATATGCAATCCTTGGTTAAATTTTTGAAGTAACCCTAAGGCTACAATCGGACAAAAAGGTTATTTTAGTGATTAACACACAAGATCTCATATTGGTGTTAAGACTTGATGGGTAGCTAGTCCATCAACCTACTTGCATCAGTTTAATCACTAAATCTCCTTAAAACATCTAAAAGTGATGATAACACTATAAACCCTTTATTTGAGAGAATGTTCCCTGATACATGTTTCAATTAATAATTCCAAGATGCAGACACTAAATTAATACTCTGTAAAAATCCATTTTGATCATATCAAGAATTATAATGAAACACATATGAGTTCACCACTCATCAAGATTATAGTTCATAATAAGCGAATGCTTAAGTTGTATGTTTTAAGATTAAAGTAACGGCCCATTTTATTCATGAAAACATACTTGATTCTAGATTCTTTTAATAGTGCCATTATCAATAGTCAACTAATGTCATGATATGAAACTCATCATTCCCTTGAAGTAAACTCCTTTACTATATGGAGATAAACCGCAACACTAAAGTCTAAAGTCATAATCAAGCGACCAACTTGGTTATTCAACTGTGAATAAATTAATTTAGATGCTAATAATATACATGTTTCCCATACATCTCTATGTCTATTTATATTACTTACAAAAAAATCTTGGTACCTTTTGACCAGATATATAACGCTCACACAAATAAAACCAACTATTTTGTTTTATTAGTAATAAATAATTTCATTACAATACTGCAACTAAAGAAGATAAAGTTACAAGTAAATATGCTTACTTTCTAGGGAACTATATTTACATAACTCCAACACAAAAGTGCAGTAATGCCTCGACTCTTAGTTACTTGATCTCTTGCTCATCACCTAAAGATGGGATGGAAAAGGTGGGGTGAGCTTAACGCTCGTAGGTAACAGTTTTATAATCGGTAACATGCAAAAACCACTTAAAACATTCATAATCATAGCAAATTCTCATAAAAATCCACATGGCAAATATTTCTTAATTTCTCCACTTATAAAACCAATTCACAGCTCACATAATTCATTTATCCATCAAACTTGTCAATACATTATAATCACATAAACACATCAAAATAGTTTGGGTAGGTCCATAAATAGAGCGTACTATCATAATTCCATAAAATGGTCTTGTGTAGCCATGAATTTAGGTAACTCCATGAAGGAGCTCCATGCCACTAACGGGTAGGTAGGAGAAGCCTTTTTTTCAAAGTAAACTTGGCATATAAAATGGACCAATCCAAACCCACATAATCATGCATTTCATAATTTGCAAACATATTGCCCAAAATGGCACTTTTCTAGAAACATGATTTTTCATAAGCATGTAATATTCCAAATGCAATTCCATCATCATTTCACAATTCGTCAAACAAGTCCAACATTAAACCTATATCACATTCTTTCAAATCATTCAAAAGCAATAAATGTCATATTTATGAAGCAATTGAAAATCATTTAATGCTCTTAAATTTGAAAAGGTAATTATGGCTCATTACTCAATTATAAAAATGAAACCCACCTTAATCCCCTTGCTTGGAAACTTGCTCAAGGATGCCTCTCCTCTTACTCCTCTTGCCTCCCTTCAACATTGACAAAAATCCTCATTCAATTGGAATTCAAATAGGAAAACCCAAAGAAACATATACACAAAATTGATCCTAGAATATTTAAACCTATATATTTCCTAAGCTCTTTGAACCAAAATCCTTCCAAAAATCCAAAAGATTAAACACAAACTTACCTTGAATCTTCACCAAACAATAAGTTTCTTGGCTCTAATGGAAGCTTTAATCCTCCTCTTCCTTATTTTCCTTCTTGAACAACTTCAAAATCACTCTTTAAGACTAAAAAAAATCAAAACCTAGCTTAGCCTTCTTTCTCTTCTCTCTTTCTCTCTAACGACACTCTCTCCTTTTTCTCTCTTCTAATTTTCATTTTTTTGGCTTCTTCACATGCAAGCCCACCTTTCATCTTCTCCTTTTTACCTTTAATGAGCCCAAAAATTCCATTTTACCTTTCTTTATAAACTTAGGTTCTTTTAACCTTAAGTGGTCTTCCAAAAATGCCCTTCATGAAATCTTACTACCTTAACACTTTAATTCAATTAACCTATGTCATAAAATCTTACCAACATTAACATAATTATTAACTCCATAAAATAAATCCATAAAGACCTCATAATAATTTAAATCATGCTTAATTAAAGAACAAAATTCTAGGGCTAACATAGTGGTAGACAAAAACCAATGAGGTTTTGAACCAATTAGACTGAAACGTCCATATCAGTCTCTCTGTTTTGTTTGATATGTGTGACCTTCATGACATATACATCCTTATTTTGCATTTATTTTCTATTCAAGACCACATTTTTATCACATGAATTTTTATGAAAATGATTAGGCATTCTTTATTGATTTCGAGCTACATTAGCCAAATAGCCTACTCTTTTATGTGAAATTTTCTTTGCTAACCCCCTTTGAGCTTTATTATCCTTTTCTTTTGTATAAACCACATTACATGCACCTAACCAAATTCCCTACCCAAAGTCTTATAGCTAATGGATCATTTGTTAATTATTGATGAATGTGATTGTACAAAATCCTAAGTGTGGGGGTATGCATACATGTGGGTTGGTTATATTCATCAAAATTCCATATTATGAATCCTATGTTCATGTAGCTTCTATCGCTTTTAATTTTGAAAAAAAAAGAAGAAAGAAAGAAAAGAAAAAAAGTAAGAAAATAAAAATGTGAGTTTGAATAAAAGTATCAAGGAGGAAATACAATTATTGTGAAAGTTATTAATAGTTTATCCCCTTCAAGTTGTACCGATTGGATGTTTGAATATATTGTACAAGGCGGATGTTGTTTCGAATGGAGCACTTTTGTGTTATGTTCATGTGGCTTATGGTGTGACAACTAAATTGAGTTATGAAACATAATTGTTGCATTCTTCATAGCTGATGGGGCCCATTTTTTAATGAATGTTAACTTGTGTACTTAATATCTCATTGAGTAGTACTTTTACTTCACTATCTTAATGGCTTTTATGATAAGTTAACTAAAATACATCTCACCTTAACTTTTACTACATTACAACCCTAGAAAAATCCTTTGATCCATGATTATCTATGTGACTTTTAATGGTGGAGACATGGAATCAACACAAAGTTATGGATTGTTGTAATCATGAATGGTGTTTGAGTATACCCATAGAAATATCTTGTTTAAACACCTTTTGTCCAAGTCTACCTCTAGATCACTCAGCTTCTAAGGGTGATAAATGTTGATTGATCATGAGTAGAAGCTTTGAATGTTGACCTTTTGCTATAGGTTTTGAAAGTCAATCATCTTTACTTATGGCTCTCTATTATTAGGAAATAGGGAAAATGAATAAAGTTTTAGTTTGTGATTTTGGTTTTGACGATTTGCCCAAGGACGATCAAAGGTTAAGTGCAGGGGAACTTGATATATGTTTTTCTAATTCATTTGATATGCTACATTTAGTGATTAATGCCTTAGAAATGCTTAAAGATACTCACTTTGACTCATATGTGATTTTAGGCACAATTTGGAAGTAAATAAGTTAAATTGAGTCAAAAGTATGATATTTGGGCCATTTTTCAAAGAAGCATGCTTGTCTTCATAGAGTAATAAAAAGAAAATAAAGACAAGAAATGAAAACACAAAGATAATGAATTAAAGTTGCTGAGGGCTATGTATGTCCCATGCAAGAAGTAGATGACCAATATGCCAATAAAAAGAAGTAAGCAAAATGACGTGTAAGAGGAGTAAAAGCATGAATAAAATGATGCACAAGCCAAGTAGATAAAGACATGTTCACAACGTAGATTATATGTTTGTATTTAATGCAGATGCCTAAATAAAACATAGATGTTTGCTTTAAATGTAGACATAGGCATGGGATGCATTTTAATTAAAGTGCATAGTAACAAGTGGGGGGAGTGAATAGTGGGATGGATCAAAAATTAATTCCATAAATAGAGAGAGCACAAACAACAAAAAGGAGAGTGGAGCGCTGCAGTTCTCTCTTCACATTTTCACCACCGAAGCAACTTTGGAGAAGATGATTGATGCTTGGAGCATAAAAATGGAGATGGAAGGCTAGCTTCTTGAAGCTAGTTCAAAGGTGATGTCAACACCAAGTGACAGTTAAGCTATTTTATCATTTTAAATTTGTAATTTCTTTTCAGATTGATGTGTTGTTGGTGTTGATTTGATCAGGTTTTAAGATGAATGATCTTAATACGTTATTTTGATCGTTCTACTATTGGTAAAACATTTAATGTAATCCATAATCGTTACTTTTGATGCTTGTGAGTAGCATATCATTAGGAACAATAAAACTTAGGTCAGATAACTCAAACTTGTGAGGCTAGTACTTATATTGATCGTTTTACATATCGTAATGCGGCTACCAAATTAAATCTTGAGATCATATCCTAGGTTATTTGGTAGTTAGTTTTAATTAATGATAGTTTCTTGATTAAATAAAACCTAAATGAAATCTGGGATTAGTAGAGCACTCTATTAGTTTTAGATTGATAGTCCAAAGGGTGTTGTACAGACATTAGGATGATGAAATATGCTTGATCATGTTTAGGCCGAGATTGAACCTAGAACCTAGAAAATACGCTTAATCATTTTCGATCGCTTGTTTTTATTTGTTTTTGATAGATTATTTTTATTTTATTTTCTAAATTGCTCAAAAGCCAAAACCTGCTTTTATATTTTCCTTGCATAAATTAATTTTGTTATGAAAATTAACTGAATACTCCCTGTTGATTTGACCCCGACTCACTTTAACTACTAATTTTAGTATGCAGAGCCAGGTAAATTTTGTAGTGCACTCGACACGCACTGTCACAAGCATCCAATAATGCTAAAATATCAATTCCTATATCTTTTGATCTACTATAGAGTCTAAACTAACCAAAATTTAAATTAAAGGAACTAAAGTAACCTTTAAAAGAGGCGCTAAGAATTGTCAACCATATAAAACACATATAATTTCCAATACACCAAAGTCATCTTTTTCTCCGTAAAGATAATACATAATGGATATCTAACCATTAAGTAGGTACAAAACATAATTCATGACATTAAATGATCGAGTGGGCAACTTTTACAATTTTTTATCCCTCGATATATTGCAAGTGCACAATTTGTGAGTGTAGTATATGAGGTATCGATCCCTCAAGGAATTAGTGAACTAATTGAATTCTAGTTTTTCTAAGGGCTAAAGGATAACCAAAATGAAAAGGAAATCTAAACAGGAAAGTAAAGAAACAAATATGCATTGATTGAAAATGAAATTATAAAATTAACACAAAGAAATAAAAATTGAGCACCACCAATGAACAATAAAAAATTACACAAATAAGATTTGTTGATTATAAGAAGGGAGATTTATCATATCATCAAACGCTAACATGATAACTTTTGAGTTAATATGGTATCGGTCCTAGACTTTTAAAGGGTGGATTACTCTCTCGAGTTATACCTAAATTATAACCCCTAATTGAATTGTGGAATTTGAAATCTCTTAATTAACAAAAGCCCACACATCTAATTATATCTTAAGCCCTCTAATAGACTATTGGGTCCTCACATGAGATGTCTTTTCGTATAAATTACCAATTTGATTATTTGTGTGATTTATTAAATTGTTTAACTCTCATTACCCAGTCTCATCATTTTGTTATCGGTTTACTTTCTCTACTAGTTATCGAATTATTCAACTACAACAAATAATCATAATATCGAATTTATTAATATCAAAAGAAATCATATTAATATTGATTCAAGAACAAATCCCTAAGGAGTTTAGAACATCATCATCAAACCTAAGTCCATCTGAAAATTATGTCCTCTGCCCTCCTTTTGTAGCCTTTTCTAATTAGGCTAAAACCTAGGTTTTACTTGAGCTCTAAAATTCTGACATGTCCTTGAAAAGTTGAGTTTTAGTAGCCAGTCCGTGTCAACTATTACACAGGCCATGATCGTGGCTTGTTAAAATTCTCTTTGTCACGATTGTGATAGGTTGGGCCACAATCGTGACACCCCCATAATGGTTTTGGTTCTTCTTTTGGGCTTCCTCTAAATCTCCTTCATTCTTCAATATATGCTCTCAAACACTAACAAATACATCAAGGCACTTCAAATATGCAAAATTAAAGCTTAATAACATACTCTAACCCACATAACACTCAAAACATAAATATCTAACTAACCAACACAATTCTAAACCTAGGTATGCATGAATCAATTAATTAACAACTAAAAACATACTAAAATGCCTATTAAAACATCATGTAACCTACAACTATCATTAAATAATCCTAAATGCATTACAAAGAAAATTTTGGTGTTATAAAAAATACTTAGATGATGCTTTAAATTTGCTCAAGAAAAATTAAAATGTGCACTAGGTTACTGTATATAGGATTAGAGGAGGGATAAAAGGTATTTTATTTTTTTAAGAACTAGAAAAGAGAAAATTTTTTTAGAGAAAATATGATTGAAAATAAGTAACCATAGTATTTGTATGCCTTATATAATGTGACATATAGCCATTGTACGAGACTATGTAGGTGCTATATACTAGAGGAACACGATTACTTATAAGTAAACATATGTATTTATTGTTTGAAATAAATATGTACAGGAAACAAAAAATGTAAGTGAAGAAACATGGCCCTATACAATCCATGTAGGTTTCTTATTTAAAAGTTTAAAATTCTTTGGCTAAAACACAAGCCTATGCTTACTTACCTTGGGAAGTGTTCACAACATAGTGACTGCGTACTATTCATGTTTAAAAGTAGCATATTATATAACTCTTTGGTCCTATTCTACAGATGAAAACATGTTTTCCCTTAAAGAAATATGATAGCATGTATAGCTATATGGAACCCTAAGTAGTGTTGTATAGCTATTGTCAAAGTGTCACATTCTGTTTCTCTTAAATGTTTAATATAAGGCTAAATAAGTGGCATGTTCAAGCTCGTGTTGGCTTAAAAAGCTATAAAAATAAAAATAAAAACACTAACTCCAAACAACAAAATAAAACCAAGAATACCACATGGATACTGAGGAAATAACTAACTAATAATCTAAACAACTAAAACATTAAAGCCTAAAGACATCAAACATAAAAGGTGTTGTGTTCAACAAACACTTGTTTTAGGTTATAAGCTCGACCCCTTTCTATGAATCTCAACCTTGTGGACTCCTAATTTTAGGGTGTATAGTTTAAGGTTTGCGTTGGCTTTACTCTTCTTCTTTTTCTTAATAAAATGATCAATTTTTGGGCATAATGCATATTTTTCCCTAATGCTGTCTCTCAATTTACTTGCCATTAATAAGATTCTTGTGTTCCAAATTTTCATCCCTAACCCTTAGCGCTAGCTTTCCTTCATAGACATCAATTAGAGCCTTAGAAGTGGCCAAAAAAGGTTGAGCTAAGCTCAAAGTTACACTCATATCCTTAACCATATCCAAGACTATAAAATCCAAAGGAGTAATAAACTTACCAATTTTAATGGACACATCTTCTAGTATATCTATTGGATGTGTTATAGATTGATCTACTAATTACATAGAATTAGCAATAGGTATAAAATTTCCACCTCAACTTTTTTATAAACAAATATGGGTATAAGTCTAATGGTTGCCCATAAATCACATAGAACATAATCAAAGTTTATGTCACCAATAGTGCTAGGGATAGACAAGCTACATAAATCCTTAAGTTTTGATGGTGATCCATTTGAGATGCAATTTTATGCGCCTTAGTTATGGTTGTAACTTCATACTCCTTAAGCCATCTCTTATTGGATAAATTCTCCTTTAAAAACTTGGTATAATTAGTCATTTGTTTTAAACTATTGATAAAAAGAATATTAATATAAATTTTTTGAAAAATCCCTAAAAACTTCCTAAATTTCTTAATAAACTTTGCCTTAATCAATCTTTAAGGAAATGGTATAGGGAACTTAAAAGGTGAAAAGGGAATTTATTTGGACTCTTCTTCCTCTCCTTTCTCTTTTTCAAACTTCTTATCCTTTATAACATGTGTATTCCTTCCACAGTCTCCCTTACTCTTCATCTTTTCCACCCTTAGTCTCTTAATTAGCTTATCAACCCTCAATAATATAATATTACAATTCTCCCTTAGATTTTTGGGCTTTCTAGGTAATTCACCAGGTAGTCTAAAACTAGCATTGGCATATTAAGAAATTTAAGCATCAAGAATCATACGTTAGGTAGCAAAGGAATACACATTATATTTAAGCTTCCTAACGTCCTCCCTGAATTCATAATTATATTTGGATTAGGTGGTGAGAAAGTTCTCTAGAAAGTAATTTAATATTGATTTTTATAGAAGGCAATTGAATGGTATATACTAGAAACTAGGAGGTTAACTATTCTAAGGTACTTGATTAAAATTATTTCCATAAGAGAAAGAAACATAGTTCCTCCATGGTTTATAAATGTACAAGAATGAGTTATTCTTTTAGTTGGGGTTATTGACAAAGTTAAACTATTCTATATAAGGTTCATGTAAAAATTAGTTTCTTGATTGGAAATATGCAACTAAATCTCTTGGGATCTATAAATGTCACAAACCACGTAATTAGCATGGATATAATTAACATTTATATGATCAAAGTTCTAAGACAAAGAATCTATCTTAGGAGCTAAAAGCTTTAGGATAGCTAGATCATACTTTCCTAAAATCTTTGAAGGAGTGACTTTATCATTTGATCACATATTGTGGTCTT
>JANSVA010109204.1:0-10275 GCA_025504915.1 Erythroxylum reticulatum
TAATTAATCCATTCCAAATCCTCATCAGTTCAAACTTCAAACTTCACACTTCAAGTTCAACTTCGGTATTCAACAATCCAAACCCAATCCTCCACAAGTCCACCCACCGACAACATTTTCATCAACTGATCAACACTAATACACGGCAAATCCAATCCATTTCTAATCCACAACAGAAAAAAAATATCCATTTACAGTTACCAGCAATTTTCGGACACACCGAGAAGTAAAGAACAGATCAACTCAAGTTACTCAATAGTCAACAACACACACCCAAAAAATTTTGTTAACCGTCGGGTTCGGGTCACTCAGGTCTTCACTTGGGTATTCGGGTTGGGGCTCCAGGTCGTGGGGTCGTTGTCGGACGGTTTGTGGGCAGCCGGTGTTGCAACAGAGAGAGCCGGCAGTGTATTTCAGCAGCGTGGACGAAGCGAGGGAAGCAAGCCGTGAGACCAGGGAGCACGATTCCACGACAGAGGAGAAGAGGAAGACTCGACGAGACCAAAGTCTAGACCAGGGAGGGGCGATGACGCGGTGTGAGAGAGACAAATGGCAAGAAGCAGGTGGCGGAGCGCGATGGAGGGAGCGCGACAAATGGACGAACGACAGAGAGAAGAAGAAAATAGAAGAGAGTGGGGTGGCAGGAGTGTAGGACGAAGGTTTGGGGGGTTAGATTTTTAGGGTTAAAGTTTTTTTATTTGCAAATTGGTCCCTGAAACTTTTATATTTAACGGAATTACCTGAAATTTTCCGATATCTGCGATACCGGTCGGTACCGACCAAAATTTGACACCGGTACCTTTACACCTATACCGGTACCAGTTTTCGGTCGGTACGGTATGAAATTCATATCGTTGATTACTACACTACATTTGAGTTTCATAGACTCTCATTGTTTTCTTTATCCCCTACATGCCTTCAATACTTTTATTTCTATCTTTCCATTCACCTCCCTTGTTTTACAGTTTACTTGCTGGGTATGTTTTTCCCTATCTGTTGGCCATTCACTTTTCTATTTAGTATTTTGTAGTATTTCATATGTTTTTATTGCTTTTATATTTCTATTATGACTGTGTGCATCAAGTTGGAATTGTACGCACACATGACAAGATTCTAGCTTGCTATGTCTCTTACAAACATTTCATCGAACAACTTACATATTTTTGTTAAAAGTGTCTTTATTGTACTATCAAGTTAAGCCAAGTTGGTGAAGTTCTAAAATCCAAATTCTAATAATTGATTTCATAATAATATTTTAATAAATTAAGCACATGCGTGGATAGACTTTTGAGATACCAATGAGTACTTTTCTCCACGAAGCCTTTTTTTAAATAAATGAATGTTTGGCTATAAAATAAAAAAGCACTTCTTTAATAGATATGACTTTTTTGACAGCCAAACATAGTTTTTTAAGAAGCTCAAATTTGGAGCTTCTAAAAAAAGCAATTTTTAAAGTAAAATTTTCAGATCAATTAATAAGCCTATTTTTAGTTTCTTTTACCTTTACGTTTTACACTTAATTACCATAATAACTATAAACTCATCTTTTTGTTTATTATGTATTTAACTATCTACTCAACTTGAATATTTATTTTGAGATTTATATAATATTTTTTGGCTTTTTATATGTTTTAATATTTATTTTCGATATTAGATTACTTATGTTATAATCTCTATAAAAGATTTTGTTAGATATATTTTCATTTATATTTTATATGGTTTAAAATTATATAGTAATTAAGATATTGTGCTTTGCATATTGTTTAATATATTTTAAATAATATTTATATCTATAAATAATTTTTATTACAAAAAAATATAGTTAAAATTAAAAAATTTTATTTTTATGTTGTCAAACAATCCACTGTATGAAACTCTTTCAAAAAATTTCTTTTTTAAAAAATAGGTAAACAGTTAACTGGCTTCTTAAAAAAAATTCTCAAAAAAAATCTACAAAAAAACTCTACTAATATAAGCCCACTACAAAGTGGCTAATTGACTTATTGGGTCTGTCTAGACATAATCAACCTTTTACATGAGTCGCCAGTGGTAGAAGAATAAATCATTTTAGCCTTTTCTTTTGTGGTGTGTAAGATTGGTACTTATCCAGTCATTTGTAAAACATGTTAGTCATTTCCTGATCTTAAATGGCTTTTAAAAAGACTTGGTGCTTATGTCATGCATTGCTCATCCATAATCTGAAAACTATTTGTTTCTGTGTATTCCTTTTAACATTTATAAAAAAGATGACTTAAATAAAAGACAAAATAGGTTCATAAGTAAATCGTATTGAATGATTGCATAGGCATGACATGAGAAAATGTTAGGAACATAATTGTAAGTGTTTTTAGTCTATTATATAAGTTGGGTATAGGGTTATAACAATTCAAGATGATCTTTTACGTTGTTTTTTAGGATTAATTGTTTAGTAGGATTTGATGATGCATATGGGCCATAATTAGAAAAGACAGTCTTAAGAAAAGAAAATCAAATTTGTTTGGGACCATCTTAATACAATCTTCTGAATAATGAATATGTATTGTAGCTTTTGATCTTCATAAGTTACTTAAGAATGTACAATGTATGTAGGTAGATTTATTCTTTCCTAGCTAATATAACCTGAGCTTAACTAGGTGCAATAACAGTGATATTTATGGATAGCCAACTAGATTTATAATTTGATACATGGGTGGTTGTACTTACTCCTTTAATTTCTTTCTTTATGATTATAACTGTTAAGGAAAAAAAATCCCCACTAATTCTTAATCAATTGTTTGTATCTTCTTGTTTAAATTGTTTATGATAAAATAAGGCTTTAATCTTGTAGAATTTGGTGAAGTTGAGAATGGTTAAGTATCCTAATCTTCCAAGAACTAAACTTAATGGAAGTTTATGTTGCTCTGATGTCCTGTTACTTCATAAACAACTAACTTGCAAAATATATGCCCATATAATTTGATTGATTGTATAAGATCTTTAATAAATGATTTTTCTTATTTTACTTTAATTTATTAATTGTTATATTGTATGACAACAAATTATACATATTTGTATGTAGGCAAAGAGAGATGGATGGTCTGGATGGAAAAATAACTATAATTTATGGTAGAAAGTTTATCTACTGGGAAGATTTCAAATATATAGGTGGAGATGTTGAAAGTTAGGGTTTTGAAATTGATAGGTCTTGTTATTGGGACCTTAAAAAGATGCTCATAAGGATGCTAAAGGTCTAAAAGCAAATAAGTATATGTAAAGGGTGCTAGGAACTAAACTAAAAAATGGGTTGATAGAGGTGGGTAAGAGTTGTGCTTGTCTGAAGGAGATATGTAAGCTAATTGAAAAATATAAGGTGATAGAGATCTATGTTGATTATGGAATCAAATTTTAACATTTGCAATAATATTTTGATGATGTGTGGGTTATTACGGGGATTGTATATGATTTCCCCATCAATGTCACTCTGTCTATTATCGTGTAGTTTACGAATGAAAATGTAGCTAGGCAAGAGGTTTTAGGTATAAGTTACAATGAAGTTCATGTAAGGATTAAAGAGGAGTTTCATTCAAATTTGAATAATGAAAAGTTAGAATTGTTTAGGTATTTAGATGTTGCATTTAAAAGGGGACAAATGAAGAAAAAAATCAAGAATAATGCTTGCAACATATAATAGGAAAACGGGAAAGCTACAAAAAAATATGCAACATATGATGCTAATGATAATGACAAAAATAATATGCAAGATGACATTATGACATATTACTTTGAATTAGATAAAAATTTAATCTTTGAAGGAGGAGTTTTAGATGTAGATAAGGGATTAAGACATAAATTTAAGTTTTGTAGATTTAACCCTCATAAGTAAAAGATTGAGATTGAGATTTATATATTGTTTGATGATTTTAACCAATCAAGGAAGCACTTCAAAAGCTTAATGTTGATGAAAGAAGGGAGTTTATTTTTATGAGGAACAACAAATAATTTGTGAGAGTTACATGTGTGAGTAAGTACTACAAATGATATATTTTAACAGCTTGGGGAAATATTTAAATAGTTTTCAAGTAAGTGATTTTAATTTTAAGTAATTTCAATTTTTAGAGGTAATTATAAATTTAAGATTCATTAATATTGTTGACTAACTACTCACATATATGTATATAAGTAATAGTTTTTGAACATGAGCATATATACAATCCTATTTTCCATAGCAAAGTGTGGGTTCAAAGCATATTGCTAACAATTACTTTAAGGACCTCCTAGGACTCACTGCGCCAAAACAAACAAACTTGAGGAAGTTTTTTAAGAAAGATTTAAGAGTCGATGTTGGGTACAATGGTTTTTATAGGGCTAGGAAGTTTATAGTAGAAAAAATGCAAAGAGATGTAACAGCAAAATATAACAAGCTATAGGATTATAAGGAAGAACTTTGGAGGTCAAATCCTGATTTAAGAGTTAGGTTAGTTATTGAAAATCCATCAATTAGAGATGATTTATAGACATCATTTGATATGATGTATATGTGTTTTTAATGTTGTAAGAAGGGTTTCTTAGTTGGATATAGAAGGTTGATAGGACTAGATGATTACTTTCTTAAAGGGATTGTAAAACGTGAGTTATTGATAATAGTAGGAAGAGAAGACAACAGTTAGAAGTTTCCAGTGATATAGGCTATGGTTCATATTGAAACAATAGAAACTTGGAATTGGTTTTTAGAGTTTTGAAGAAAGAATTAGATCTAAAAGATGGAGGTGGATAAGTGTAATTTCTAATTCACAAAAGGTATATTAAGAACCTTATATGCTTTAGTAATATATATTTATTCATATTACTTATTTATTGATTTTTTTCAATTGAATTTATATAAGGTCTTATGGATGAACTTAGTAGGTAGATCTCAAGGGCTAAAATAAAGTTTTATAGAAGACACATACTTTCCAATTAGAGAAAGAGGGATCAAAAGAACTCACATTAGAAATACTATTATAAAAATATTGTAAGTCATCTAATGAACCTAATGAACCTGACTTATATTTTAATTTAAAGGATTCAAAATAGGATTTGAAAATTGAGTATAGGGATTTACTAAGAATTCTAAAGGAAAAATGGTCCAAGAGTATTTTTCAACACTTCATTCAAGTGTGATATTATGGACAATAAATTTTATGATGTATTTAATGGAAGTATAATTGAATTATGGAGTAACTCATTATCATAATGGTAGAAAAAATTAAAATGCTTGTGATAAAGCAATTAGTTTATAATAAGAACGTGGCAAGTAAGTGGAGAGATGAAATTAGTTTAAAAAATAAACAATACATTGAGAGTTAATAAGGAGTTAAGTATGGATTGTGAATTTGAGAGTAATAGTGTTGGTGGATTCGAAGTAATAGAAAAAAAGAGTTATACATATTTTGAAGTTAAGGAATAAGACATATAGTAGAAGATAGGATGTGTAGGAATCCCATGTTCACATGTCATTGTTACCATCAAGTACAGTAATGAAGAGCTTAAAAATTATATATCATGTTGGTTTATAAAGGGCAAGTGTCTACAAGCTTCTCAATATATGATGGAGCTAGTTCAAAGATATAAATTCTGGCCTAAAACTACACATGAACCACCATAACGATCTCTATTTCAAAAACTTCTAGGTAAACTAAAGAAGAATATTAGAAAGTAGGATTTGGTGAATATTGACAAAGGGAACAAGATGTTAAGGAGAGGAATGAAAATGAAAAAAACAATAAACATGAAAATTTTTGGTTGTAACCACCTTCTTGATGATGGCATGCACATTTTGGCATATGAATACATGATAATGCAGATATGTCGAAAAGAATAATATTACCAACATTTACTAATCATTTTATCCTATTTGTTATGTAACAAACCAAGCAAATCACATCATATACTATATTGTACATATATTTTAGTGAACAACTAATTTTGTAAAATAATCATAAAGCATGTACAAGAGAACAAATTTCCCCATTATCTAGAAACATGGAAGGTTTAGAAATGTAACCATAAAGAAAGCCTTTTAACCTACATTACTTAAAATTTTGTGCTACAAGAGGGTCAAGACTAGTAACATAATATCTACTACTTACTATACCCACTAATAACAAGATATGAATAACTAGTTTGGACTTTTTAGTATAAGGTATCTCAGGTAAAAACTATAAATAATAAATTCACTTTAACTCATGAATCATAAAAAGATTAAGAAAAATATCAACTTAAGTTTATCATACAAGGTTCTCTCCTTCATCCATCCTTTTTTTTTCATCTTAAACTTCTAAATCTACTCATAGGAATTTTTAATGGCAACCGCTATCAATATAATACTCAATATTTGAAATTTCAACTTTGGCATTTTTTTTTCTTCTTCTAACTTGCTTCTCTTCTTTAACAAGTTAAGTATGATAGTCAAATCTCTTTCGTACATCGAAGAATCAACCCATTAAAAAACTAATAACTTCGATACTAAAATCGAGTAATGAAAACATTAAAAAAAAGAATCAAGATTTAAAAAAATCATGAAACTCACAAAACTATAAAATCAAGAGATAACTCTCCCCATGTCAAGGATAGGAAATAAAGTTTCTTTCGAGATTACTCTCCATCCATGAAATTCACATAATAGCCATTAATCCACACACAAAAAATTATTCATTCAACCCAATCACTAAACTTGCATATGTTTTTTTGACTCATAATGTTCAATCTTGACTAGTTGTGTTAGAGATTGTAACATGATAAGAAGTTTATTTTAGAGTTAAAAAGCTAATAATCAATAGGAATATTAACTAAGGAAAATTAGTTAATTTTGTGGAATAAAATTTAAATTCTTTTCAAATAGTATAGGAAGCCAAACATGGTCAATTCAATAAGTTTTTTAGGTTCTAATCTTAACTTATGAAAAACAAATACCTTAAATGCTATCCATATATCTCTAATATTTGTAAGATAAGCTTTATTGCACACTTATGGTAAATACTTTATTATGGTTTAGAATAATTTTTTGGTGAATTAAAGTTATGATAAAGGATTACTTCCAATCATGTTAATCAAGGCTATTTAATAAAAGGGTTAATTTTAAAGAGGATAACTAGTTACATGCTTATATTAAAAAAAAAGGGTTACATGCTAGGCATATATAAATCAAAGAAGTTTTATGAAAGCTAACACTTGTCCACATTATAATGCTCACTTATAGTTTATCATTTCATCACCATGAACAAGAATTTCTAAAAGAGAAAGGGTGTGAACCATAAAACAAACCATCTCATTGGACAAAAACTTTGAAAAAGAAAAGAAGTAAACATAATCAAGTTTGAGAAGCTTACCAAATCTCAGAAATCAAGTATGTGTGTGTGAAATTAATACTACACCCTTCCTTTAACTGACGATACCTAAGAAGAAACATAAAGAAAGTCACCACTCATGTAAGAAAAATGCAATTAAAAGAATGAAGAAAAGAGAGAAACAAATATATCAAATCCTGATATTAATGATTAAACAACTCAGCAAGTTCGGCAGGTTAAATCGTCCAAATTTTTGGTTTAATTTTCAATTTTTTGATTCGATTTAGTTTAATAGCTCTTCTTGTTAAAAATTGATCAATTTATTAATTAATTGGTCAATTTTCATAAATTAATAAATTCTTATAAACTAAAATTAATTAATTAATTTTTATTTAACAATTTTTAATTAAACTTCAAATTCTTTTATAGGTAAGGACAATCTCTTTCAATCATTTTCAAATTATTTAATTTTATTTAATATTTAGCCGGTTTTATAACGGTTTAATACTAGTTGAGTCATTTAAACCTTAAATCTTTTGTCTTACTAATATAATATTTAGGTCGATTTTTAAAACATTGTCTAATATTTACAATGCCTAGTCTTGAATCTTTGGCTTTAATATTTTATTAAAGGTGAAAACCCAAAAGGAGGACAAATGTAGTTTGAAGACAACAAAAAGGACAACACAAGAGTCTCCAAAGGAACTCAAATACAATATAGTACTTGGGTTTCAAGTTCTAGATGACAAAGAGAAGGGTTATATTAAAGATAAGACAATAGATAGTATGATAAATGGGAAATGATTGTTATGTTCCAGGGTTATTTTGAAATAAAGTGGTCGGATTATGTTTTTGAGTTAGGCTATCTTTGGTTGGGGGTCTATTAATGGAATGGAACGGAATGTAATGTAATAATACTATATTGTTTAGGAGGAAAGTTTACGATAAAATAGAATGAAATGAGATGAAAGAAGAGAATTTTATATTATACATCTCACTTAATCCTAAATAGTAAAAATGAGAAACTTTCGATTTGGAAGATTTATGATAGAATTAAAATGATAAATAACTTTTCACTATATTACATTATAAACACTTCCTTCAAACAACATTTCATATATCACATTATGAATCATTTCATTCCTCCCAAACAATAATTTTCTAATATTACATTTATTTACATTCAATTCCATTCCATTATAAATCATTCCATTCTATTAAAAATTTTATGTCCAACTAAACATAACCTTAGAGATATGAGTTAAGGGTTAAGTTATGGGCCATATATTAGTTAACACAGAGGTCTACATGTCTGTTAATTTTCTACGTCAACATCTACATGTCATGCTTGAAGGTGCTTTTGTGAATTATATCAATAAAAAATTTAATATAATTAACATTTTAAACTATGCTATAAAAGTTTTTAAATGCTAATCATTTAATTAGAATTTCTTGAAGATTAAATAAAATTTTTTAAAAAGATTTGAAACTTTAGAATTTATTATCCCAACAAGCAAATGAAATGATGGCTATCTTTTTGTTTTTTGTTTTAATGATCACCGTTGGTGCTAAAACTATGTTGCTCATACAGGGAAAACGATCACTACTTAATTGAACTCTTAATAGAGAAGGTATTATTTTTGTTAGATTAAGTTACAACCAGTTTTTATACAAGCGCCATACAAGGAGTAGTTCATCCAATTCCCTTCAAGCTTCGTCCTCGTCACTCACAGACTCGCGAGTTCCAGGATTCAATGCAGCAAAGAAAAAGAAGGTGACATTGAAAAAGACAAGTGGTTCGATTTTGTTAATGGGAATGCTTGTTTCAATAATCAGTTGCACCAGAGCTCCCTTTCCTGTTGTGATTTCTCCAATTAGAGAGAACGCTATACCAAGCTATGCCAACCTCCCAACAAAGAGCTCGTTGGCCTTCATAAATCCAATCAGGGGACTTATCGCACAGAAAAAACATAAATAGGTCGTTATAATTAGAAAAGGTCTAGTCTTTCTTATCAGGAAGTTACCACTTTTGCTAGGACCAAGAGCTCCCCGGATGCTTTTTCCAGGAGGAATCACTGCCTTATCAAGACCAGTTGGTGGGTTGTCGATGAATCGGCCACGATCATCCAAAGCTCCAATGGTTCCGAGCAAAGTGAAAAGGATGAAGAAAAGAAGTGGCTCTGCTTCATAAATAGGAATTCCTGCCTCTAGATTCAATTGTGCAAGAATTCCTTTTCCTGTTATTGCATCACCCAACAAAGATGCCTAAAAGATTCATATGCAAGTTTTTTACCGAACATTACCTAACTTTATATTGTTTACATATGATTATATGGTCCATTTATTCATTGAACTTTTAACTCACGCACATTATGTCACCCATATACCCGACCCTTTTTCTCTATGATAGACAGAGACTAAGTAGGTATAGAGTAGGTTTAAAACTTTGGCTTGGGTCCCTATCTTCATTAAGTATCTGTTGAAACCATCGGTTGTGCTAAGGAAGAGGATACAAGCTCCAAACTTCACAGAGACATCCAGATCTTCGGTGGAGAGGCAATAGCTGGAGGTATTTCTTTTTTGGTTAAGCTTCCATTGCTGTACATACATACGTGGTTCTATATGCATGTATCTTTACGTAAATGTTTTGTATGAGATGCATGCTACTGCTAGGTTTATATTTCATTTAGTATTAGAGCTTCAGTCTACCTCTGTCTTGCCTTAGAAACTACCGAAAAGCTTGCCTCTGTTTTACTCCGTTATTGTTGAGTTTCTGCCGAAAACTTGAACTTAAGGTTGTTGGATTTTTCTGATGCTTTTAACATGTTATGAACATTAGGGTCGTGATTTTGATGCTCCATGGAGCACTCGACGTCATCTGGACCATAAAAGGAGGTCTATTAGTTCATGAGATGAATGGATAAATGGATGCAAATAATATGTGATTGTATTCCATTTAGAAAATTGCCAT
>JANSVA010109214.1:0-10274 GCA_025504915.1 Erythroxylum reticulatum
GCACATTTATGTTCTTCAGTTCTTCAGTTCTGCAGTGATGAAGGACAATTGTGAGGTCACTTTGCTCTTCAAAGAGTTAACCTTAGACTCCAGATACTCCCTTCTCCTTAATTGGGTTGTCGAAGCTCCCAACTTATGTACTCCTTTGGTTTCTCTAACACTATGTTGTTGATGCTTCAAGGCCATCTTCTTGATCAAATCCCATACCTCCGAAGCTATAAGATCAATCAAGGAACCTCCCGATGCCGCATTCAACATACCTTTATCTTGACCTTTCATCCATCATAGAAATACTGCACTAGCTATTCATCAGGTATCTGATGGTGGGGGCATTTGAATAATAAGTCTTAGAAGCAGTTCCAATAGTCATAAAGTGACTCGTCGTAATCTTGCCGTGCTAAATAGATCTCCTTCCTCATTGACGATGTTCCAGAGGCTAAAAAATATTTCTCCAGGAATTCCTTCCACCGATTGCCCCAACTATGATACGCATTTACAACATGTCTCAGGAGGCTCATATACCACTTCCGTGCTTTTTCCTCCAAAGATAGGTGAAAAACCTTCCATAATACTTGATCAAGTGAAGCTCCCACAGGTTTCATGCTTTGACAAAGATTGCAAATGGATGTAGGCCGAGAGTTAATGAGCAATCCTTTAACTTCAAAATTCACGTCAAAATTACGACAAGCAGCAATAAATAGGTCATTGTTCACATCTGAGATAGTTGTTTCCCTAATGGTCCTTCTTCGTTGATTTCCATTATTCTCACCAACTTGCTCCTACTCCCCATTACCTCCATTATCACCATTTCTAGGCTGATTAGCATTAAGGTTAGGGTTTTGCAGAAAAGCTAGGTTCTCAGCTATAATCACTCCTTCTATCGAATCGCTCTCACTACTTGGCTGACTAGATTCTTCTTTTACAACTACCTGACTTCTCTCTTTTTCTCTCTTATCCTTTATAATCTTTCTCAAACGTCTCTCAATTTTGGGGTACAAAGGCAGAAGTTTAGCTCTCCGGGGCATCCACGAGAACAATTCAATTGAAAATAAAAAGTAACAAAAATTACTTGCAAGAACACAAAATCAAATATAAAGGCGGGATGTGATGGATGCAAGTGTGTAGTTGTATAAAAGTATGTGTTAGAGTAAACTATAAAAGTAAAATGTGTATGTATCAAAAGGCAATCAAAGAAATGTTTAAAATTATACGGGTACAAAAATGCTAAGTATGAAAAATGCAAAAGGTTCAGTATCCTGTTGGTTTGTGCTTTTAAATTTTTATGCTAAGAAAAGAAAATGAAATCCTACACTATTGACAAGTATGAAACCAAACTATCTAAAATGCAATCTAAACCAAGGTTCCTAACCTCACTTAGCAACAAATATGACAAAAGCTAACTTAGAGAACCAATCGCTTGGTTCCCCGGCAACAGCGCCATTTTGATCCGAGCCTTAGCACTTACCCTTGGAGGTCAAATCAAAAATATAATCCAAGGATTGCAATATAGATTGCAACCTCGGGTCGTTTCACTTAATCAGAACCTAATTGAATGGACCTAAGCTAACCTATATTTCATGAAATGCAAGCTAAATTGGTAAGAAAGGGGGGGTTTTGTCTTTGGAAATCTTTATTAAATTAAAAAAGAACCATAAGGAAAATATGTTAAAAAGTATTTTTGGAGTTTTGGGAATGTAAAAATGGGAAGATAAAGACAATGATCAAATGATGATAATATCCTTTTGAAAATGAGCTTTGGTCATCATAGTTTGAAATCAATTTTCAGTGGGAGTGGAAATCACTAAGTTTCAAATGGGTAAACCTTAAAGAACTCTTTAACTCCAAGGTCTTAATCAATGAACTCCATTTCTTAAGACCTTGTTGAATGCCCTTAGTGTGTGTAGTGGTTTAGTCAATGCAATAAGTCATTTTGGGATCTCAAATCAACTCAATATCAAACACAACTATGCAAGATAAAAGAGATTAAAAAAGATCACAAATAGACATTTCATATATTTAAGCTCAAAGTTATTCATCAACAAATCCCACAACCCAATGAATATCCAACACTTGATTAAACTCTAATCAGGAATGTTTAACTACAAATCACAAATCCTAAGCCTAGGAGTTTAAAAATCATAGCTAAACATGGATTAAGCTACTCCCCTTTTAAGCCTATTGAACTTAAGTCATTGCTACATCTTCTAAAGGATCGGGTTGTCTAGCTAAGCATAGGTCCAAGAGACTTCACCATCGAGAACCTACTAGATATATACATGATAGCAACTGACGGTAGAATAATGGATAAAAGATGGTGCAGAAGAGAGAACGAAAGTGTGCGTTGATGGAGATGAGAGAAAGATGATGGAGAATGTGAGTGTAGTATGTCGGCCACTTCTCCCATTGTCACTTAACCTAAAATAGGTAATTTTCATAAGTTGGGGTTGATGGATCAGGTTGTATAGTAGGTTATTTTGCTGAAAATGGTTTGGGTCAGCGCCATTTCGAAGGGTCTCATCTTCAACTTTATTAACTCATCTTTAACTTTTTCCGCGACGAACTTTTCCCGAAGGGTCTATGCAGTAATTCTTTATACTTCTCCGTGGTGAAACATCAATGTCGTCGCGGTGAACTTTCCTATTACCCTTTTGACTTGTTAACTTGTCATATTTAGCCTCTCACTCCCTGGCTCTATCTCTTAAGTCTCTTACAATAAAAAGAATGGTAGTTTGCAGTATCAATTGTTCTAGAAAATTAATTTAGCACAATTACTAATTATTTGTGACAATTTTACTCTCAAACTACATAAAATAAAGGCAAACACTCAAGAGTCAAAGTAAGCATAAAATATGAAAATAAGAGCCAAGAAGTGTAATAAAAACCATGAAAATGTCACCAATTGAAATAAGAAACTTGGGTGCAATCACAAGTTCATAACATTCATTATCACATATTCATACAAGGGAATTCATCATAACAATGCAGTTATTCAATTTATTCGTATCATATTTGAATGCAATATGTATGAGACTCGATTCATTTATTATGTTGTTGTGACTGTGTGCCCTTTTCACTATCCCGTATCTTCTTTGGATACCGGGCTCTTTCATACTATCCTTTATCAACTGAGGATATAAGGCTCTTTAAACACATTTAGCCTTTGGATCTAATCACGAATATCTGAGCTTTAAGCTCTTTTTTTTACTGGTAACATAAGTCACGACTGCCTTTATATTACATGCATTGAAATGAAATGCATGCCATAATTCAGTCATCACATTCAATCATCAGGCTAGGTCCGGCATTCAACTTTTCGGTTGAGAATCAAATAGTCAATCTCATTCACATATAAGTAGCACTTCTAATGATGTTTTACATGCATCAAACACCTCGGAAAATTATTATCTGGAATTCAGAACACAACCAACACATATCAAATTCAATTCTTTAATAAAAATAACAAATTAAGGTGAGACCCATCTTAGGTTACTCACTATTTCTCCCTATATGCTTATTGCTTTGAAGTTCTGGCAATATTTGGAAGCGGTTGCTCTACTTGCTTTTCCATATGCAATTAAATACAATTTCATGTTACCACATTGTTCATGTGACTGAACATGTGTTTTTATAAATGTATCATGTAAGATGCATGCTCAATGACATATTCTCGAGTACACTTCTGTAATAAACTGATGTAAAAATCAATTATACTCCAAACATGTCAAAATTCATATAGCTTTCTTTTCAATACAAACTTTCGAGTCTACTTTGCATGATCATAATGATAAGAAAAATGGTATATTTCTGTATAACTTTCATCTATAAAATTGTTATCATGTGAATTAAGATTCTAATGACACTAAGATCATACAATTTGGTTCACTATTATATGAGTTATGCTAAAAATACTACAGATTGAGTACATTTGAAATCTTGGCTACGGCATAATCATGCATTCAAGTTGTATAACTCATATCTCTCAATTCCATTATCCAAAATATACCAATTGCAACCTAAGAGAATAAGCTACAACTTTTGTGAAGACATATTTGTCTGATTTGACCTACATCAATACAATTTATTTGATAACAACAAGACATGATTTCTATCATAGGTAGTGTTATAGCCTAAGACAAGACTCAATTTCAAGCTAAATTTCAAGACCTTTAAGGATAGAATTAAAATTCAATTTCTTGTTAACAATTGTAGAAACATGTCTGTCGTTATATTTAAATCAAGAATCATCTCATTTCCAAATCTACAGATCAAAACATAACCAAAATACTGAAGCATGATCAGTGAAATCATTCCAGTTAACAATATTCCATCACACTCACCATTTTCATCCTAAATTTATCATTCAATATTTTCCAAATGGATTTAGATGTTCATAAATTTTGGTGGAGATCCATAAAAATGTGTTATGAGCATATTGGTTAAAGTCTCTTTTCATTTTCATGTCAGGAGAAGAAGTTATAACAAAAAGAACAAAGGATGTTTACAGAAAACACTATAGCTAACATATTCCAACAATTCTACTTCAACAATATCACATGCATTTTAGTCCAATTGAAACATTATTCTCATACCATTTAACATGTCTTAAAGCTCATATTGTTACTTACCTATTATATTTCCAATTGAACATAAAACTTTAGATTAAACCAAGTCTTCAATCGTGCAAGATCAATCACGAAATCTAGGTGAATACAGATTGTGGACAACAATATGAAGACCATTTTCGGCTGGTTTTCTTAGCTATTTTGAGTAAGGCAAAAGGCCATTTTTGGTGAAGCAATTTGGATAGGATTCAAGGAAAATACAGAGGAAATTGGAAGCAATTTTGGTGGAAAAAAGTGAGGGAATCAGTAGAAATAGTGTTGCTGGAATTTACTCCATCAATATGCTAGGTGTCATCTTCTAAACTCACCATATGTTCTAAGACATGCTAGCCATTTGTTCAACAACTATGCTGCCACTAATCCACTCATTATGCTGACATTTGTCTCCTACAAATCATTCCACATGTTACTACATGATTGGTCCACTTGTCACATACTAATTGATCCAATTGTCATTTAATTACAAGTCTATTTGTCACCAATTTAACTATGCCAAATGTCACTCAATTTTAGACTTAATCATCCTAATTTTGTATGCATCAATTTATCCTACCACTTTTTCATTTTTTCTAGTCCAAATGTACATTTTAATCTCTCAATTTTCTAATCCATAACATTTAATTCCAAATTTTCTAATTGAAATTCAATCATACCAAAATTCAAGACATATCAAAACATAGTTCACATTATGATCACTTAACATTTCATACCCCGGAATAAGTCAATGAATGCATTTATAATTATTTTAATATATCAACACAATTCATATATTTAATATGCCATATGATGTATGAAATGCACATCTAATTTTCCAGTACACTCTCATTTACACTATTATGGGATCTTGGCCCCTAACATGGGATATTAGGATATTACAATACTCTCCCTTTTAAGAAATTTGTCCTCAAAATTTGTGCCTGATTGATGAAACAGGTGGGGATATTACTTTTTCATATGCTCCTTCGTTTCTTAAGTTGCTTCATCACTCAAATGATTTCTCTATAGAACTTTCACCATTAGAATTTTCAAATTCCTCAATTGTTTTGTCCAATATCCCACTATCTGAACTGGCTCTTCAATATAACTTAGATTACTAGTAGCCTCAATACCTTCAACTATTAACACATTCATCGAATTTGATCTATATCTCCTGAGAATACTCATATGGAAAACATTATATAACTGAGACATCTCATTTGATAAGGCTAATCGATATGCCAACAGTCCTATTCTCTTAATGATCTCATAAGGACCAATATATCTAGGGCTCATCTTGCCCTTCTTATTGAATCTCAACACTCCTCACCAGGGCAACATTTTCAGAAACACTTTGTCTCCTACACTATATTCTATATCTCGTCGATACTGATCTATATAGCTCTTCTGTCTATTTTGAGATGCTTTAATTCGACCCCAGATCAGATTCACCTTATCCACAGTATCTTTTATCAATTTAGGGCCTTCTATCATTCTCAAACCTTCCTCATGCTAATATAGAGGTGATTGACATACTCTACCATACAATGTCTCATAAGGTGCCATTCCGATACTACTGTGATAGTGATTGTTGTAAGTAAATTTAATCAATGTAATATACTAATCCCAAGCTCCTTGAAACTCCAATACACATGCCTTAAGTATATCCTCAACAGTTTTGATTATCCTCTCACTCTATCCATCTGTTTGAGAATGAAATGTAGTGATAAAGTTCAACTTTATACCCATAGCTGACTACAAAGTCTTCTAGAATCTCGAACTAAATCTAGGATCCCTGTCTGATACAATGGACATCGGAAATCTATGCAATCTAACTACTTCATTCACAAACTTCCGAGCCAACTGGTCTAGTGAGTTATTCTCTCTCACTGGTAAGAAATAGGCTGACTTAGTTAATCCGTCCACCACAACCCATATCGAATCATTTTTCCTCAGAGTCTAGGCAAACCCATAATAAAATCTATAGTGATTCATTCCCATTTCCACTTTGGAATAGGCAACGATTGAAGATTCCCAACTGGAGCCTGATGCTTAGCTTTAACCTATTGGCATGTTATACATTTAGAAACGAACTCCGCTACTTGCGTTTTCATTCCAGGCCACCAGAAATGTTGTTTCAGAGTGTTGTACATCTTGCTAGTACTAGGATGCATAACATAAGCAACCATATAAGCTTTCTTAAGTATTTCCTTTCTTAATTCATCCACATTTGGCATACATAATCTCTATTTTAACTATAATGTTTCACCTCGCAATTCAAATTCAGAATTGGGATTCATCTTAACTTTCTCATTCAATTTCACCATTTCAGAACCTTTACTCTGAACTATTCTAATTTGATCATGTAGCATCAGTCTCAACTTTATGTAGTTGTCAATGCTTCATTATGCTCTAGATTCAACTCCATATTCAAAGCTCTCAACTAAATCAAATTTGGTAATCTCGATAATTGAATCTAAGCCACACTGCTATGTGAGGTTCTACTCAATGCATCAACCACTATATTAACTTTCCCTAGATGATGCTCAATCGTGCATTCATAATCTTTTAAAAATTCTATCCATCTCCTTTGCCTCATGTTCAACTCATTCTAACTCAGCAGATATCTCAAACTCTTATGATTAGTGTAAATCTGGAATATCTCTCTATATAAATAATGTCTCATATCTTTATAGAAAAGGCAACTATAGCAAGCTCTAAATCATGTATCGGATAATTCATCCTGTGAGACCTTAGTTGTCTTGATGCATAGGCTATCACCTTACTATATTGCATCAATACACATCCAAATCCTTGATGTGAAGCTTCACTAAATACGACGTATCCTCCAATCCTTGATGGAATAGTCAACACCGTCATTATAGTTAACTCGTGTTTCAACTCCTCAAAACTCTTCTGACACTCCTCATTCCATATGAATGCTACATTCTTCCTCAAAATTTTAGTCAGAGGGGATGAGATCAAAGAAAATCTCTCGACAAACTTTTAGTAATATCTGGCTAATCCTAAGAAACTTTGAATTTCTGAGACATTCTTTGGAGCCTCCCATTTCATTACTCCCTCAATCTTTATTGTATCCACTTGAATACCTTTCCCATTTACTATATGACCCAAAAACACCACTTGATTCAATCGAAACTCACATTTATTGAATCTAACAAACAACTTTTTTCTCTCATAATTTGTAACCACTCTCAGATGCTCATCATGTCCTTCTCTACTCTTTGAATACACCAAATTGTCATCAATAAACACTATCGCAAAGCAATTCAAGTAGGGATGAAACACCTTATTCATCAATGCTATGAATGCAGATGGGGCATTAGTTACCTCAAACGACATTATCAAAAACTCGAAATGCCCATACCTGCTCCTGAAAGCACTATTTGGTATATCAGCCTTTGATATCTTTAGCAGATAATACCCAGATCTCAAGTCCAACTTCGTAAACACTTGAAATCCCTGTAACTGATCAAAAAATCATCAATTCTAGGTAATGGGTACTTGTTCTTCATTGTGACGTAATTTTGTTGCCTATAATCGATCCATAGTCTCAGAGTTCCATCTCTCTTCTTTACAAATAAAATTAGAGCTCCCTAGGGTGAAACACTAGGTTTGATAAAAACTTTTTCCAACAACTCCTGTAACTAAGCCTTCAACTCTTTTAGTTCCACAGGTGTCATCCTATATGGGGGGAAAGATATAGGAGCAACATATGGAACTAGGTCAATTGTAAACTTTGTTTCCCAACCTATAGATAAGCCAGGTAACTTTATGGGAAACACATCTAGGAATTACTTAACAACAGGATCATCTTGGACATTCTGCTTAGCTCGGGTATTAATTATGTGGGCCAGATAAGCCTCACATCCACCATTCATTAACCTCAAAGAACTCATGAATGGGATCAGTCTGGCTAGCACTGCTTGGCTAATACCTCTGAAAATTGCTCTCAACTGATTAAAAGATCTAATTTTACCTTCTTAGTATAGCAATTCATGATGGCCCTATAAGTAGTGAGACAATCTATGCCTAATACAACATCTATCTCCTTTAATTGCAATATAATCAAGTCTACTTCTAACTCTGCCTGATCAATTCGAATCACATACCTCTTGTAGACTTCCCTAATCATAGTGGTACTACCTATCGGTGTACTCACCATCAATCTATATCTCAGTAACCCTCGATCAAAATACAATTTAGATGCCATGTATGGTGCAATGAAAGAATGCATAAATCTAGGATCTAACAATGCAAAAGTCTCAAAAGTAAATAATAATAGCACATTTACAACGACATCTCGAGACTCTTGAGCCTCTTGTCTTGTCATAGTGTAAACCTAGGCTTGAGACTGTAGTTGATTGCTCTGTACCTCAATCCTACTAGTAACACTCCTAGAACTTATTCTATCTTTGCCACGACCTCTTTATCTAGTTCCACTAGCTCGACTCTATTCAACTGTAGGTTTTGTTTCCATAGTTCCTCTCCTACCAGACTATTCTCTAAACACCACATAATAGTCCCTGATATGATGATCAAGTGAGCCGCATCGAAGGTGAGCTCCTGTTATCCTCCATCATTCACCACTATGCTTCTTCCCACAGTGCACACAAGTTAGCAACTGACCTAATATTGTACCGCTGTTGGTCCTAGACTAAACAAAACCGCCTCTTTGTTTGAACCTCAACTGTCTAAATCTAGTCAGTGGTTTGAAAGATCGATTCTGGTGCTTACTAAACCCTCTACCATAATTGCCTTGAGATTTGTTGGGCCTCTTATGTCTAGACTCTAGTCTGATCTCAGGCTAGCTGTCTTTCAACAACTACTCAATGTGGATCGAGGTAGCTCGTAGTTTTGTAAAACTACTCAAATTAGAAATAGATAACCTCATACAGATCTCTATGTTCAGTCCGTCTTCAAATCTCCTACACTTGTCTTCCTCAGTAGGAATCAATGCAGTAGCATATCCTATTAGCTCATTAAATTTGACCTCATACTCTGCTATAAACAAACAGCCCTACTTTAGATCTAAAAATTCCTTCTTCTTTCTATCCAGATAGATCTTGGACATATAATTCCCCTTGAAGACTCTCAAGAAGTCTTCCCATCTTAGACTACAAGGCCTAATGGTACTGCCTGGAATAGTTTTCCATCACTGGTAGGCTGGGTCTTATAATACAGAAACAGCATAATCGAACCTCTCTTCTAACTCACAATCCATCTGGTCAAAGACTCTCTTTGTTCTCTCTAGCCACCCCTCGTCCTCTGTAGGGTTTGTACTTCCATAGAAGTCCCCCTCTACTTTTGTAGTTTATCGTACGTCCATCTTAGGAATTCTTGGAGGCATTCCCTCAGGTCGAGACATAGACGACTCTCTACTGACTATTTCTGATCTTAGGTCAGCTGACTATCCGAAATTTTCAAAACATTTCATACCTAACATTCCTGCATATACTTATAGATGCCAACCATGCTCTGATACCACCAACTGTAGCACCCCACTCCCATCTAACATATGCATGTGCAGCCTGTTGGAGTTAAGTAAATATAGTGCCCTAGAAAGCAAGTGTATTTTCATGTAACTTTATCTTCTTCAGTTACAGTTTTGTAATGAAAATATTTATTATTAATAAAACAAAAGAGTTTGGTTTT
>JANSVA010109244.1:0-10274 GCA_025504915.1 Erythroxylum reticulatum
TCAAATCTTTATAATCACAAGATTACCCTAACAAAAACATAATATTCAATAAATATGACTATTATAATGAAGGATAATAGCTAATGAATATATAATACATATACCTTGAAGTAACCATCACAATTAAATAAGCTCATAAATAGTATCAATAATGACTCAATATTCAACTTTAGTATTAGAGTAATATACAATTATTTGCTTCTTACTATTCAAAAGATTAAGGAATCACTAACAAAGAAGTAAAAAAATGGTAGAAAGTCAGTCGATAAGATCACTAGTGTAATCAACATTGAAATAAACTTTTAAATAAAAGAAAAATGTCAAGAAAAATGAATTCTACAAAATATCATCTCTTTAAGATAATAAATGATATATAAAATAGCAACATAATGAGTGTTACGTGGAGAAGTCATAAGTTTAGTAAAAATGTGAACTATATGGGCAATGTCTATTCGAGTGACCGTGAAATAAATAAGGTTGCTAACAAAATTACCGATAAAGAGTTTCATCAATGAGAAAAGTACTATGTCAAAAGAATAGTGAATCACTAAGAAAGAAGTCAAAAACAATGGTAAAGAGTCAGTTAATATGATCACTAGCCTAGTTAGCCTCGAAATAAGCTTTTAAAACAAGAGAAAAATGTTAAGAAAAATGAAATCTACAAATAGCATCTCTTTAAGATAATAAATGATATATAAAATAACAACATAATAAGTAATGTGAACTACACGGGCAATGTCTAGTCGGGTGACTATGAAATAAATGACGTTACCAAAAAATTACCAATAAAGAGTTTGATCATTGAGAAAAGTACTATCACTGACATTTAATAACAAGCTTTAGACTTTATATAAATGTGTATACGTGAGACTTACATAAGAAAATAAACTCGGTAGCATACTTGGTTTGGCTTAAGTAATATGTAGACTAAATTGATGAAACTTTAAAACTAATAAAGATTCTAAGGAGTTCTAAGTCCTTCATGTTATATTTGTTATAGAGTAAAGTTTTGAGATTATCAATGTCATAGAAATCATTCCCAGTAATAATCATGTCATCATCATAAAGGGGGAGTAGAGCACATTCGTTAGTAGTCTTATAAAGAAATAGTGTGTAATCATAAGGATTAGATTTGAAATCAAATTGAGATACAATATTATTGAACTTAAAAAACCAAGCTTGCGGTACTTGCTTAAAGTTATAGAGAGCCTTCTAGAGTTGATAAAACTTATTAAGAGGCTAGTTATAACTAAGAGGTGATTTCATGTATGCCTTTTTAGATAAAACTTTCACTGAGAAATGTATTCTTAACATACTTTTAAAATAAATTCTATTGCTTTGCAACAACAATGACAATAAGACTTCAATCCACAATAATGACAATAAGACTTCAATCTGAAGTAAGGTGAGATATTATAGAAAAAGCAACTTCATAGCCACTTCTATATTCCTATGTTAAGCCTCTTGCAATAAGTCTAGCTTTGTATCTTTTGATAGAACCATGTGGGCAAGACTTAATTTTATAAACCCATTTATAATCAATCTTCAATTTATCAAATGGTAAGTTAGCCATATCTTAGGTATGATAATTAATAAATGCCTGAAACTCGTTTTTGTCATTGCTTTTAATCATAAAGGTTTATAACTGACCTAATGGTATATATGAGGCTAATAAGATATAGTGGTCAAAAAACATATTTATTAAGAAGAATTGAGGGTTGACTTATGTAAATAAACTAATATACTGTATAAGGAAGTGAAATAGATGGAGGATTAGAAATTGGAAGTGGAATTTTTGTAGGTTCCACAGTTAGAGGAGAGAGGAAAAAGCTTGGTCAATATTGAAAGAGATATCATCTATAGAAATTTCATTAGGAAAAAGAGGAACGAGAGGATTGGAGGGATATATTTAGTAGGATGACCACTTTTGAAGGACGATATAGTTGAGAATATTTTATAACCTAAAAAGTAGCGTGATGAGAAATTTAAATACGTTTGGAAAGAGGATCTTAAACCCTTATGTTTAATATCATATCTTAGAAAGCAACATAGTCATGCTCTTAGCTCTAATTTAGTGTAGTTATGGTGTTAAAGAAGATCAAATCAGGCACTATTAAATACTTTAAGCATATGATATTCTTGAGGGTGATTATATAAACTCTCATAAGGATAAATATAACTAATTATTGGAGAAGGAATGCAAGTAATCATGTAGATATTAGTAAAAGCAACTTCTCCCCAAAATTTTTTAACACAAGAAGAGGATAACAAAAAGGTTTTAATCATATTTAAATTATGTCTATGTTTTCTCTTAGAACACCTATTTTATGGGAATATTTTATGACAAAATCTTTGAACTTTCATTCTATTTTATGATACTAATTGAATAAGAGAGGTTTCTTTGTATTCCATAAGATTATCAATATGAAATAGACTTAACAAACCAGCCTAGGCTTGGCCTGACCCGAAGTTAATGGACTAAACCCAGTTTCATTGAACTAGGCCGAGCTTAGCCTGAGGCCTTATAGCTATAAGAAAAATGACATTGTTTTACAAAAACAATGTTATTTTCCATGTTTAAATTTAAAACAATTTAAAAATTCGGGTCAAACCAAGCCAAGTTAGCTTTCGGGCTACCTCAAGCCTGGTTAGACTTGGGCTTGGGCTTGGATGTTTTAAGCCAGATCAAGCCTTAAGCCTGACCTAACCCATTGTCACCCCTAATCTGGAATGGTTTTATTTTGTAAGAAAACCAAGTATAAATCATATTTGTGAACTGTAAGTATATAGCTGATAACTCAGCCTTACTTGATATGAGATAAATTCATGTAAACCTACAATTATTCAAAAATAAAATAAAATAACATAAAATGCCCGTAAAAGTATAAAGGGTAAGACACTAAATAGCATAGTAGACTAAGTTAAAGGGAGTAGAGGGAAAAAGAAGAATTGTTAGAAAAAAGGTAAAACTTGATATTTTGAAAGTTAATATGAAACACAATAAAAATTGTATGTTGTAATATGACCTAATTGGGAATCTAGGCTTTCAACTTAGAATTAGAAAGATAAGCAAAACAAGCATGATAATATGAGAAGTAACAAATGTATCAATGTTGTTAGAAGGAAGAAGAAGAAAGTTAAGCTCAATTAAGTGCCAACTTTACGCTTGGTCCTAATGATCTCCCATTATATGAATCTTATACGAAGTAGCCATAAGTTATATTATGTACATTTACATCAAGTTCACATAATTATCTAACATATAAAATTTTTAAGGTAAATTTTGGAACATAAAAATATCATAAACTATATGGAATAAAAATAACAAGTGCAATAATTGGACATCTTTTAGTTGTGAAGATTAAAGAATTATTGGACATCTTTTAGTTGTGAAGATTAAAGAATTAGAAGTCATATCATAGAAACATGTAGAATTAAAAGAACTATGAGGAAGAGTTACTAGTAGTGATAGATAGAACTTGTGAGCAGTGTTTTGAATTTCATAATAGTCAAGTATCAGTGCCAATTTTTTTCATTACTATATTGGGTTTAAATACTGAATTATACTAAAAAATTTTAGATTAGGTAGTACGTAGAAATACTAAACAATATTGAGTTAAATTTGTAAATTAAGAAAAATTTTCAAAATATGTTTTATGCTTTAAATTTTTTAGGCCCTTATTTTGGGCTTGATATAAAGGTACAATAGTTGGACTCACATCTTACCAAGTATTTGAGTTTACATCTTTTAAAATTAATTAGATTAATCTCTTCTTCCTTTGCGTCAAGTTCTTAGTCTTTATTGTTTTCTGAGGTTGTTATAATCAATTGTGGTTTCAGTAGTTGCTTCTTGATCTCAAAATATTCTTCTTCTCTTTTTTGTTGTAGCTAACAATGTTTGAGCTTTTGATTTTTTGGCAGGAATAAAATTAGTTCAATTTGTTTTGCAGTTGAGAATTTTGGGCTAGCCATACTATTACAGCGACCTGATGGGCTTTATTTCCTTACAAAAATTTGTTCCACCATTTCACCTTAAATGTTCTTACCAGTGTTAGAATATCCAACTGTAGGTCTTGTTTGTAGTCGTATTTCCATGTTAAAATCCAAGAAATGAAGAACTTTGGCATGAACAAGATTCTTAGAGAGAAAAAGTCTTCATTAGTCATTTGTTTGGTTTTTTGTTTTAAAAGTAAAATATCCTTTATAGAAGGTGGGAACATCTGCGGGATGCTCTCGTACGTTTTCCCGTAATTGATAAACTAAAATGAGAAATTGTACTTCACTCTAGTGTTAAAGAAGAATATCCACAAGTGGCGGTACGTCACATTGTCCATTAAGAAAGCATTGAACTGGGCTTGTTAGTAGCCATAATAGGTGTAAATTGGGCAATAAGGAAACTTTTTAAAAAATTAGGCTTCAAATTTTTTGGGTTTCCATAGCTTAATTCCCCACTTTATAAGATGAATCACATTGTTTATTTTACGCATGGAGTATGTAGGAACTATTTTGTCAGGTTCAATATAATGGCGTTTAATTTCTTCATGGATATGTACATAGTCATCTTAGGTTTTAGAAAAACCCCAAGGCTTATAATGCCATCCTTTTGGAAAAACAATATTTATCACTTTAAAAGTGTTTAGGTTATTAAATCCATTTTTAATTGTCAAAATATTTTGAAAATGTTCCTTTTGAAAATAAAAACTAGGAAAAGGGTTTTGTTTTGAAAATTGTAAATCTTTTGAAAAACTTGTTAAAGAAATTTCTTTAAATTTTAGCTTATATAAAAAAAAATATTTTGGTTGTATTTTCAATAACCATTTTTAAACGAATTTTCTTTCCTAGGCACTTGTCAAGTGAATCTCTTAGAGTCATAGTCAACTCTGGAGTTGTTGAAAGATGCTTTAACGACACAGAAATGTCAACCATATTGGATGAAGTCTCACCTTAAATTTTTTTGGTTAAAAGGGTACTATTTTCTTTTCTTCTTGTATCTCTTTCCAAGTTTTCACCCGTTGAAGGGGTAGAATTTGAAGTAGACATGCTCAAGAGATGGGCTTACTAGGCTTTTTGGGTTTTTAGTTGAGGCTTTGGAAGGGGTTTTTATTCTTAAGATTATGATCTGGATTACAAAAATTCTCTAGTTAGGAAATCATGGATGGACTTTGCTTCACCTTTAATAAATTCAATGTCAAAATAAAAGACACTTAAAATTGCCAAATATATGACAAGAATTTGGTTTGAAGCAATATTTTGAACATCTTTTAATAAAACTTCTTTTATAGATTTGCAATCAATGCAAAGTAAAATATTTTGGCTTAATAAATCACCTTGCAACTTTGAGATGCATAAAACAATAGACAAAATTTCTATTTTGATTGTTGAATAATTATTTTGAGTATGGTTCCAATGTCCTGATGTGTACTGGACTATTTATTCCTTTTCACTTACCTTTTACTTTAAGATATCTCTATATCCTAAATCAATAGCATCTGTTTCTACAACTTTAAAGGCATTTAGGTCAGCTAAGTGAAAAATGGGAATATGTTTCACCATTTATTAAGTCAAATGTACTTCCTTATTGGTTTCACCCATTTGGTATCACACTTCCCCTCATTGGTATCAGAGTTAAATGTTCTGAAAAAGTTAAAGATTTAGTATTTAATCTACTAATTTAAGTTTATTGACTTCTATTAACTGAGGGTAGGTGGTCTGATAGTTGAGCACATGAAGAGGTGTGTAAGTTTGTTAGTTTAGCCTATTCATAATTAAGGGAGTTGATATTCTTAGAAAAATAGATTTCTTTATAAGATCTAAATCTATCTCTAGTTCATCCACCTTTAGTACCAATGATAGGATCATAAACAAAGATAAGGTAATAATATAAAACTTCTAAAAATTATAGATAATTACGAGATTCCTAATATGAAAAAGGGTCAATTCTACTAATAATTAAAGTTCAAGCCTTAAAAAAATAGATTACACCATTAAAAACAAAGAGCATGATATTCCTTTATCAAAGCCCCTTGAAACCATCCACTTATTAACCCAGAGCTCAATAAGCAAACACAAATAAAAAGGGCAAGTGGGAGTGAATCGCCTTACAAAAGAAATATTAAATCCATTCTTATGGTTTTGAGAGATGCTAAGTATTGACCCAATATTACTTTCTTGCTATCCAAATTTAACCATCTCTCTTATAGATAAAAACATCGTAGATGCCTTAGTTTTGTAAATCAAAACCCATAACTACAAAATGAACACAAGATATATCCCTTTGGCTTTGATTTACGAATTCCATTATGAGGCCATGAACACAGCATTTGCATCCAAAGCCCTAACCTATAGTTAGAAAGGTGAAACTCTATTCTTATTAACATACCTAACAAAATCCATCAATGTTGTCCTAAAATCTATCAAATGGAAAGACATCAGCATGCTTGGGTAATGGATACTTGAGGGTGCAATAGATCTAAGTTCACAAGTGCCTTTGAGTCCAAACACAAAATTCAAAAAAGTTAAATAATACCCTAATTGCAAGGTAAAATTGTCTTTTACTCAAAATTTGTGAGCCAAAGATTTGATAATAATGTTTTAACATCAACCATTGACCTAGGAATGGTCCTTAGGATTCCATCTGTGATAAATATCCCTAATAAATACTTGCATAGGCATTCATCATCTGACACACCATCTTTAAGCCTCCATGGAGTATATTACAACAAAAGCATTCCACTACCAATTTATAAAAATAGTGAGCCATAATCTCCACCAACATCTTCAACATTCTCTTTTATAACGAAAAATGTGAACAATAAGTTGTATGTGTTAGAAAAAGATTTTGAGGTGAACAAAAGATTCTTGCATGATGATTTTCACTCTTTAGAAAAACAAAGAAATTTTTTATAATTTTTTAAACTTCCTAGAGCAAATAAAAGAAAAAAAGTATAAGTTTGTCAATAAGCATAAAGTCCATATTTTATTTTTTAATTGGTTTGAGATTTATGCCCAGAAAAAACAAAATAGGATATCCTTTTAGAGCTTGTAATAACAATACTAAAACAAAGGTGTGGGACATTGCAATAGAAGAGAAATTGTAGTTAAAAAACCTATTAACTTAGGATTCCTTACAAATAAAGCGAAATGCTAGCATCCCCTTTGGAAATATTAATCCCAAAGACATCAAAAACATTATGTTCTAGAAAAATTACACCAATACTTATTCTCATTTTTTAGGAGCACAATTGTCTAGAATAGGCAAAACTTTAGAAAATCCCACAACGATTACTAAAACAAAGTCTGTCAAAACCTGCATCTTCCAACTTTATAAAGTGACCAACATCAATTGAGCCAATTTAGAGAAAAGAACAATGAATAATTCCTCAAAGCCATTCAAATCCAATTGAATAGGATTAACGAGAACATAGTCTCTGAGTCTTTGAAACCTTAAAATTCTAAACTTTTAACAACATCCAGATTAGGAGTCAAACTAGGGTCAATGCTAGTAGCTCCCAAAAAGTGAATATGATTCAGCAAGAAAGCAATGGTGAAACTGAAAGCCTCCAACCTCCTTCTCCAATTGTGGACAAACTTCATTGGAAACAAAAACCTCATTGGAAAAAACCCATTGCTCCTAATATATACCTAGATTAAAAGTCTAATGTCTTACAACAAACAATTTATAATGCTTCTTCTATCTATGATTGGAATATCAATGGACTATCTGAATGCAACATTTTAAATATGCTTCAACAAATGAAAATGATAGCCAATGCCTATAAAACCTAATCAGGAACCCATGATCTGCAATTTCTAAGCTCGTAATAGCCAAATTTTTTAGACAATTGAAAGCTTGGTAAGATTACCACTTAACTAAATCTCAAAGATTAGATATCCTTATAACTGTTAGGATGAATAAAAAAGGTGAGACCATTTTAGATTAAAATAATGAGCCCATTCAGGATATAGTCCCAACAATAGTCTTAACAATCTTTTCACATTTTGTAGGAGATTCTTCACATTTGAAAGATAAAAATACCAAATTACTGTCAAATCTTAAGTGCAAAAAACTTTCTGATTTCAAGTGGTACAAAGATACATTCTTAACAAGAGTAATGCTTAGAGAAGATTCAATTTGACCCTTTTCGAAGGAGAAATTCTTAGCAAGATTACCTCCTCTATTAGGTGAAAAAGTGAGAAACAAAATTACAAAAACTCATAATGACCAAATCCCCTACAATTAGAATAACCTATCATGAGCTTATTATTTATACCCAACATGAAGGTCTAAAACTGTGCCAAGACATGAAAATCCAAAAATAATTGAAATACAAAATGTTCAGAACCAAAAAAGAATAAGGAACTTTTTACCTAGAATTTGATATTTCCTAAAATAATGACAAAAAACCTTGTACAGACTGTAGTAAAGCCCAATGAAACAAAACTATGAATAAATTCCCATATAAAAAACATAGAAAAATCTATAGAAAACCCAAGCCCAATAAGAAATATGTGAATAAGCCCCAAAACTTCCCATCATGATTAAAATTTAGAAACATTACGTGTTATGAATGCAACAAAAGGCCACATAGCCAAATATTATAAAATCAATAGGAAAACCTAAATTTTAAATTTAGACTAAGAAACATTAGACGAAATTCAAGCCTTAATGATTTTTGATAATAGTCCTCTAAATAATATTTCAATGAAAGCCCTAAAAACTAAGCTTTATGATTAGAAACTGATAGCTTAACAAATAGAGATGAAACAATAGAAAAATCATATTTTAAAAAATAAGTCAACATGCTGACCAAAGACCAAAATTTCATTTTAGAAGTTATAAACCACATTTAGGAGCCATAGTTACAAAAATAATATTTGCAAAATCTCCAACAAATCATTGAAACCTTATAATTTTTTATTGTTAGCCTTTTCTTTCTTTAAGTGAGCCTTTGATTGGGTTTTTATGTGAGATCCTTCAAAATTTTAAGGTTTATATATTAATTTAATAAATGGATTGAGTCAAATAATATTTCAAATTTTAATCATATTATGATAATAAATTTTAATATATAAATCTTTTATATAATTACAAATATGTTTTATACAATGTTTAAACATTATTTTTATACTTAAAAATCCTTTTCAATATTATTTTTAAATAATTATTTTTATTTTATAATATAACATATAGTTTAATTATTTTTAATATATGAAATATTTTAGTTTTTTATTTTATTTTTAAATACAAATTTATTATTAAATAAAACTATTTAATTATTTAATATTAACTACTAATAAAAATTAAATTACTATAAAAATTTTCTAGTCATCGTCTAAATTTTAATTTTATAAAATTAAGAGACTATTTATAATTTAAAATTTTATCAAAAATATTATCTGGTATTAATTGGTAATAGTACAATATCGTACCAGTGTCAAATTTGTTACTAACTCTGGTATAGTATTCACAGCATTACTTGTGAGGGGAATTTAACAAAATCTTGTTGTAATTATTGGAGAAGATCATTAATGTTTTTCATAGAAAGCTTAAAAGAAGTAAAGTCAAATACTCATTACGACAATAATAGAGGTATAAGAAGAATGAGATGAATTGCCTCCCAAAATTTTATTAAGTAGCAATTATCGACAATTAGAAATAATATGATCATAATTTTTGCAAAAATTACAATAATTCGTTTGAGATGATCATGATAAATTTTAAGCATAATTGTATAATATCTTATCTTTAAAAGTAGTTTTAGAAGATATAAGTAATAAGAATTATATCAATAAAAAAATATGCTTGTTTAGATCAAGTAGCATCTAAATGAGTCTCCTAATAAAGCAATTTATTAATTATAGTGTCAAATTCAGGTAGGAAACTTTGATGAAGTAAAGAACTTTAAATAGATTCAAACTCATATGTAAGGGTTATAAGAAAATGTCAAACAAATTGTCGATCTTAAGGATCAACATTGTTAGTCACTAATGACACATAAAAAGGGGGAGAACTTTTCTAATTAATGTATTCAATTGACAAATATTAATATAATAATTGTAACATCTCATCCCCATATTAAGGGTTAGAACCCCTATGTTAATAAGGGAGAGAGTAGCAATGTGAGAGTTAGAAAATTTTTCATTTTATGCTCAGCAGAATGTCAACATGCATGCATGTGAATTTGAATCTTTGTACATGTGAAAATAATTGTACATGCACTCATTGACATTTCGGGTATATTGAATAGTAATGGGATAGATTGAGGATTGTGGTT
>JANSVA010109264.1:0-10272 GCA_025504915.1 Erythroxylum reticulatum
ATCAAATTTATTTCATAAATCTATAACTCTAAAAGATTTATTCAATACTTACTTGTTAAAAACTCCAAGATCTTCAAATATCCTAAAGCCCTAAACTCCATGCAATTCACGTACACCACTATATAAATGACCAGCTTCAATTCTTTCTTAGGGAAAAAGAACAAACAGCAAAGTGGAAGTGGTGTGGGAAAAAGAAGGGCAAAGCTAACTCTTAAAAAGTATTTGATAAAAAAATTTTGTGATTTGGAAGGAAATTTGAAAGAGGTGGCTACGAAGAAGGTGAATATGAAACAACACTTAAACATATAACTTATCCCCTTTTCACTCTCTAATATCAAACTCACTCTCAGACAAAAATACCAAAGCCATTTAACTAAATCATTGACACTTGTCACTTTCTTAATGACTAAACTCTAACTTAGTTTCTTTTGAAACTAACTCCATTAATCTCATATTTACATCTAACTATCTCCAATCATCATTAATCCTATTCTTTTTTCTATAAATTTCCATAATTCTCTATAATTTTCGAAAATAAATCCTAAAATCCCCAAAATTCAAAAAATATTACGATTTCACTAACCCATAAAATTTCCAATGTAAAATCATTCATAATTCTCAAAAATACGTAAATCAATCCAATTATACTCGGAATTATTCATGAATGCATATACAATTATTTTCAAGTGCAGAAAAATTCACTATTCCTGTGCATGTGTATGGCATATTATTCATAAGCATGAAAAACACATTTCTAAGCCTCTCATTAAACACTCACTTTTACCATTTTAACCTTCCCACAAGTAATAAGATGTTACAATAATTGTCATTGATAGTTTTGTATCTTTTAACTCTATCCTTGGTGGAAAGACTACCTCTAATAGCCAGAGTTAAGATGATTGTAGCTCTAAACATGTCTAAGGGTACTACAGTACCTTGCTTTATGGGATTTTAGGGGCTTGAGCTTGAAGAAGTTTCCTATATGAATTGTTTGAGAACAATTCTCATAAACTTGGAGTCCATAAAACTCTGTCTTATTAGTCCTAGTCTAAAGGAGTGCTTAAGTTATAATAAGCAAGATATGTAGCACTAAAATACTAAGCTTCCTCAACCTTAGCATTTTCCTCAATTAAGCCCCTTAGAGCCATTAAATAGTCGACTTTAGTTAAGAACAATGAAGCCTAAGAATTATATTAGAATTGTGTTATTCTCCCATCATCAATCTCACTTCTAAATCACATTTTTGACTTACCTATTAATTTAAGAAGACGTAGCATAGACCATGATGTATCGAGCCTTATCTTTACATTCTAAAGACATCCCCCCTTTATATAGAAAGCATGTATCCATCTAAGCTACCTAGAAAGTTTATCTATCAACTCTCTTTAAATCCTTTTAACAAACTATTGATCTTGATTGACATAATTCTCAATCACCTTTGTTTCTTAAATAGGCATAGATAAACCCATTTCACTTTTTCCTAGAGTTATAGGTCTTATTTGGCAATCATAAGAATCTCTGCGTAATTTTTTCAATAGTTTTGATGATGTTATTGTGGAACTAGATATGCAATGTCTAGTAAACATGAATTGTATTGAGGACATAATTGATCAACATTAACCTTCTAGCTATAGTTAAGCTCCTATTACACTAGTTAATTTTTTCAATTATAGGTTTGAAATTAAAGAAGGATGGTCTCTTAGTTGAGATTAGCATGTCAAGATATGTTATGTGAGGCTTGGATGCTTAGAGATAGTTATTAATTGTATGTAAGAGGCATAAGTTGTGGCACTAGCTAACAAGAACGTTTGGTTCTTCTATAAGTTAATTGTGAGACTTGAAATGGATTTAAAAGAGTTAAAATTATTCATTAGGAAAAAACTGAGATAAGATCAACCTTTGAAAACAAGATTAGGTCATCAATAAAAGAAAGTTTGGTAATGCTCATTTTCTTTCATTTGGAGTGAAATTGAAACTTCTTTTCCTAACTAACTGTAAATTTTATTAGAATGATCAATAATTCCATACATAAGGTGAATAGGTAAAGGGATAGGGGATCCCCTTACCTTTTCCCTTTAACTCCTTTGATCAAGTTTGTAAGTTCTCCATTGTTCAAGATACTATAGTTTACTGTGTTGAAACATTAGGATATCCAATTCATAAACTGCCCTAGGAAACCAAGTTTTTTTATGGTGTTAATGAGAAAATACCAATTTATGGAGTCAATGGTTGTGTTGAAGTCCTCAACCCTTTCCTGATGTAATTCCTAAGGAGTTTTTGCATAATTAGGATATTATCACATATAAGCTTCTCTTTAAGGAATGATCCTTAGGAAACATTTTCTATTTTGGAAACTACAATCTTCATTCTATTAGTAAGCATTTTAGATATTATTTTGTAGAGTGTGTTGCAATAAGATATAGGGCAAAAACTTTTATATTACTTGGCATTTGTGGTTTTGGTATCTAAGTTATATAATTTTTTGACATGTGCTTAATTGATTATATAATTGTTCTATAATATTAGGCAATTAATGACCTGAAATTGCTTACGATACTCACTTTGACTTATATATGATTTTAGGTATGATTTGGAATCAAAGAAGTTAAAGTGAGTCGAAAGTAGTACATTTGGGCTATTTTCTGAAGATTCATATCCACTTGTTTTCATGGAATAAGAAGGAGGAAGATTAGAGCAAACAAAGATAAGAAGAAGATAAGAAAATGAAAAAACAAATAAGAAGAACCAAGGTAGCTTATGACCAATGCTGGAATTGTTGCACAGTTCTTAGTTGTGTATGGACTTACATGGTACTTCATGTGTTGAACATGTAGGAGCAATAAGGTGGAGGCTGGATGATGGACAACAGGTGCACTTGAATAATTTATGGGAATTAAAGAAGTAAAATATGAGCTGAAAAAGAATGGAGGGCTGGAAAGCTTCCCACGGCCATTAGAAACCTCTCACAGCCATGAGAAGTTTCTCATAGGTGTGACACGAGGATCTCTCATACCCGTGAGAGATAACTAACGGGCATGATAAATTGCTACATCAACTAGGTTTTTAGTATAAAGCAAAATGAGGTGTGGCGGTTAAAGATATGAAAGTTTTGGTGATTTTTGGTTGAGATGAAAGAATAGAGGGTGTTTTTTTGTCCGAGAGGAGAGAAAGCTTCGGGAGAGAAGAGAGTGTGATGAAGTTCTCTGTTGGGTCCCGTTTTCGGAACCCAAACATTCAAAGACATAACAAAGCCCATCGGCCCACAAAGATGGAGTGCCCACAATAGACAAATATCAACAACACCATTTTTGAGAAATCACAAGCCAAAACTCAATCATACTTTTCTAAATCCAAAATGAAGTTTATACAAGCTTATTACAAAATACAAAAATACATATGATACAATTGAATGCTTGTGCTTGATATGATTCTAAAATACAAAAATTCTTGAATTAACTTAATTACAACAGTTTCTAACTATCTTGGAGTCCCGATGTCTTGCAAGGATCGCTAATCTTCTCTTTCTGCGCCTAAGGAGGGAATTGTGGGGTGAGCTACACAGCTCAGTGGCTAATATATTTATAGCCATCGACAACGATCCACACAATCAAACATATATATATATATATATGTACATTCATATATTTATATACGTCTATATCTCATTAGGATAGCAATTCAATCATTCACAGTTCAATATATCATCACATAGAACATGTCAAGTGTTATTAATCATCCAAACATAACACGAAATCTTGCATTATAACTTGACAAATCAAAATGTAAATGCACAACAAATGGCTCGAGGGTTCCATGAAGACAGAATGGAGAAACTGAAGTTTACCCCATAAACAGAATGTGTCCAATTTCGGAGCTCATATTCCACAAGCGGGCAGCCAGGAGAAGGCTCTTGTCAACCTGCACATGACAAACATAATGGTTCCACTCTCGCCCAAACAGAAGCACATAATCATTCTCAAATCATTTTATCAAATGCTTTCATACTTTTCATGCTCTTTCCTTTCTTTTCATTTATACAAAATGCCATGACAAGGCATAACATGATCAAAATCACAATTCAATTATATCAAAATGTCATACTTCTTTCTATGCATAACTTAAAACACATCATAATAAGTCACAATCTTCACGACAATTCAAATTCATGCAATTTAAGCATAAACACACAAGTAGGGCATTTGCCCATCTCACAACACCTATAAACATATTACCCACCTCATTTGCTTGTAAAAATCCAAGTTAAGGTTATCTTATCCCCTTGCTCTTGTTCCCTAAAACAAACTAAGTCTTATTCAATAGGAATCCAATAGAAAATCTCACAAAGCAAAATCACTAAAATTTATTGTAGAATGCTTAAACCCAAGCATTTTCTAAATTTTATAAACTAAAATTCTTTCAAAAATCCGAAAGATCCAAAATAATCTTACCTTCATTCTTCACCAAATGAAGGGATCTTTAGCTCAAATGGAAGCTCTTCCTCTACCTTTTTCTCTTTTTGAACCACTTCAAAATCTCTCTCAAAAGCTAAGAAATGAAGAGACCCTAAATCAACTCTCTTCTTCTCTCTCAACCACCCAAAATCTCTCTTCTTTCTCTTCCACGCATTTAATTTCTGTTAGAATGCCAGACAACACTTCTTCTTCCAATTATATCCTTGATGAGTGAGAAATGACCCATTTGCCCTTCCATTTTTGCCTTATGTCTTTTTATGCTTAAGTGTCTTGCCAACAATATCCTTGAACATTCTGACAGAACTCTTTCTTCTAGAAAAATGTTCTAACTTGTCTTAAGTTTTTAAAGACACCAAAATCAATCCATTTAGTTCAGAACTCCAAGAGTATTGCCTTAAACATTTTTAAACTGTTCTTATATTGAAACAGTACCCTATACTTAAATTACTCCCATTCATACTCTTCCAACCGATACCCTTACTTGGATTCAATTCATCTTTCTCATATCAATATTAAATGCTATCAAGTTTTATAGAGGGATAAAATGTGTCAAGAAACTATCGATTCAAGAATCATTTCATTTGGAGGTCGGATAACAAAGTTATAAATGAAAGAATCAAACAAAGGTTTTATCCTTAAACATATTGAACTTATCTTGGGACAAATGACATAATTCTCTTTATAAATGTCGAATCAAAGTGTTCTTTGGATTATCTGAAAGAGGACTTCAAGATCTACATCTTTCATGGGACCTTGAGGATAAATTCAATCGTCTGACGGATCAAAAAGGAACCAGACGATAGGATTAGACGAAACCAATCAACAAGCATACAAATTGAAAAGGAAGACGAAACAACGCAGACAAAACAAAGCAGACGAAGCAAAATAGATGAATTGAAAAGTAGATAAAGCAAAGAGCAGACAAAGCAAAATATAGATGAAGCAAAGCAGATGACTCAAAGTAGACGAAGCAAAGAGCAGACGAAGCAAAATATAGTCGAAGTAAAGCAGAAGAAGCAAAGAAGATGAAATAAAGAGTAGGCGAAGCAAAGAGTAGATGAAGCAAAGACAAAAAAAACCCGAGTTAACTTAAGACGATGCAACTCTTAAGAAGATGTAGGGTCAACTTAAGAAAAAGCAAAGTCTTAAGATGATGCGGGGTCAACTTAAGATGAAGCAAAGTCTTAAGACGATGCAGGGTCAACTTAAGATGAAGCGTCTTTACAGATGATACATCCCTACAGACGATACATCCCTACAGATGATGCATCTTTACAGACGATGCATCTCTTAAGACAAATGATGTCATCACAAATGATGTGACATCATTAAAGACAATATGTCTTTACAGACGATGCATCTTTAAAACGAATGACGTCACCACAGATGATGTAACGTCATCACATATGATACATCTTTATACTCCTAAGCATTTCCCTTTCTAAGGACCATAACTTTTAATCTAGACGTCCAAAATTTCTGTGCTATATATTATTGGAAAGTTAGAAAGAAAATAAGCTACACTTTCTAGATTAACTACTTTTTTTTTGTCTCCAAATCTTTCCTTAACACATCTTATACCAAAATCATCTTTTCTACTTCATTTACTCCTCATTCTCAATCAATAGAAATTATAATTCATGATTAATCATGAACACCAATAACAGAATATACACATATATACATATTCTTTATTAATTTACTACACAATTTCAACTTCACTTTTACTCAAATTCTTCCCATTTTATAGTCTCTCATCTACTAAAACACCAAAACAAAATATGAATCTATCCACACTTCTCATTTACTACTTCAAATCTTCTAAGAAAAATTTTAGGATCCAACAATTCCTCCCTTAAAGAATTTCGTCCTCGAAATTCTTACCAAGTGATCAGATCATTAGAGGTAATTTGGTCTTATGTTTTTCCTCAATCTCCTTAGTAACTTCTTCACTTGAATAATTTCTTCTAAATGATCATAGTCGAAAAGACTCTCTTGGTCTTTCAATCACTTATTTTGTCATTCACTTTCTTAACGAGTTCCTCATTATGTTTCAGATTACTCACAATTTTCACATTACTAATCTAAGACATCTTTCATCAATATCACAACTCATAATAATTTGTACTGATCAATTCATATCAGATGTAGCAAATCCTTTTTCCTATCCTAAGCAAACCTTGGCAAGGTGATAATTTCAGAGCCAATTTATATTTCACTTAATAATTTACCTCACTGTAGTGTTAAACACTTAGTTCCTATGTTCATCTCACTTTACTCCATACCTTCAATGTTGATCCACCAACTCCTTTATCTTTCTAGAATCACTTAATTTCTAATACTGATCAATTTCACTTATCAACAATCTCTCCAATCAATTCTGGCCGTCAACCATTTTTAGGCCTTAATCATCATAATACAAAAGCGAATAACTCTTTTTGTCCTCGAACTCCTCATATAGTATTATAATGAAATCACTATGATAACGATTGTTATGCTTGAAGTCAATCAAAGCTGTACATTGATCCCATATTCCTATGAACTCCAAACATATAAGCTTTAAGCATATCTCTAGCAGTCAAGACTGTTGGCAACTCATAAGTGTGATCATTAGCTTCTACCTCCTTATCCATCAAACGCTATCTCAGTATAGTCCTACTAGGATGTATAGCTTAAGTTACCATTTGTACTTTTCTAATAATCTCTTTGCTCTATCATCTTTATCGATTAAACATACTTCTTATTTCAATCACAATGCATCATTCTTCCAATTTGAATCCTAGATTCAAAGCTATTCTCAATCTCTCAATCAGATTCATAATTTCTGAATCCTCAATTTGGGCTTGGTTAATCCTTCCATGTGATACCAATCTTCAATCCCATAACAATTAGTACTTTGATTTGCCCAAATTTTAACTTCACATTTTATGCTTCTTTTTGCACTAGTTCTGATAACCTCAATATCAATTTATGCTTAATGTATTAGATATAACACTAACTTTACTTGGAAATACTCATTTGTACAATCATAGTCCTTCAGTACTTATTACTTAGAAATACTCATTTGTACAATCATAGTCCTTCAGTACTTATTACTTGGAAATACTCATTTGTACAATCATAGTCCTTCAGTACTTATATCCATTGCCTTAGTCTCGTATTCAATTTTTTTCAACTTAATAATTTCCTCAAACTTTTATGATTTGTACAAGTATATATATATATCCAAAAGGTCACTATATATATACTGTCTCCAAACTTTCAAAACAATCATTAGGTTAGCAGATCTAAATCATGTATCAAATAATCAACCCATAAGACTTTAGTTGTCTCCATACTTATGAAATCATTTTATCCTGTCACCTTGTATTTTATCAACATCTCTTATATAACATTAGTGCAAACTATAAAATCTTCAAATCCATATGAGATAATTTGTATCATTACAAGTCCTCAAAGTTCTCTTTACTTACATTACTCACACGCTTTACATGTTTTTCTTCACGTATTCAAACTATTCTTCTCAACTTCTCAAATACCTTAATACATCATCAAATTCTTTCTGGGACCACCTTACTCTTCAATATCATAGTGTTGTCGGGGCAATTTTTAACTTAAACAATTATTGGTAAACTACATATACCCCCTGATTAGTCCTCAAAATTCCTTAATTAACTGATTCCTCAATAAGGTAACATTGTCTCACTTTATTTTTCAATTTCCCAATTGACTTACCTTTCTTAAATGATCTTCTCCATTCTTTAGATTTCCTCATTTTTCATATTGGCATATTCTAATGTTTGCTCATTTATACTAGTTTCTCCTCACATTTCAATTAATTTGCAACTTAACTCCTTACTTTGGTAACATATTCATCAAAATCTAATTTATATCTCCTTTGCATATTCTCATAGGATAATAGGATATAATGTGAATCTAAGGTCTCCTCACATTAACAATAGTGTTTTCTCAATTTCCTAAAATCCACTCATGTAGTTGGATACTTTTCACTGAGAAAATGCATACATTCTCAGTAGCATACTCTACCTTTTATGCTTGAGTCTTCATTAGGGATATGACTCCAATATTCACTTCTAATTGATTACATATTCATCTTTAATTGGTTCTTTCTTTGATCATTCTTAATATAAACTATCTAATCTGCTTAACTTAATTTAATGGAAATTCTTCTTTGAAAGAAGATTTTCTTGCTACAATCATCTATACAATTCATGAAATCTTTATCAATCAACTGCCATCATCATCAATGCTATTTCAACCATTCTCAATACCTCAAAACGATCAATTTCAACTGTTCCTATCATTTCATTAATTTCAATCTCTATCACACTTTACATGATCAAAATGTTCTCTATACTAAAACTCAATAAAATAAGAGGCATATTCGTTTACTCTTATATTTTGTTATGCACCATTAAGATCATTACATCATATATATATATAAGTAATTTCGAAAAGTAATTTCGACCAGTTATCAATTCATATCTCATGTCAATGATACATCAATCACACTTGATTCTGAGCAACCTCTGAATATTATATGACTATTCAAAAATTTATGTTCCATCGTAGTTACCTTTCAACATAATCACCTATACCACACTTCCATCTCATTACTCTGATTCATCTCATAATCTTTAACTATAGGAATTATAGATTATCTCCTATACCGTATCCAAATATAGATCTCATATGTACTTAATCATATTATTCTCCAATTTATTCACATTATCAAATATGTACTCATAATAATCGGTTGACATAACCTTTAGAACTTTTACATATATCACAATCACTTGTTTCACTTTCCATACATACACTCTTAATAAAGTTAGAACAATAGACATATAGCTATCTTGAAATTCGTATATCAATTTCACTAACACCATCTTATACTGGATCATAAATTCTGAGTTCAATCTTTCAATTCCACCTTGCCTGTATAACTTAAATCTTGTCATTTTCACCTTGTCTCTATTTCTTTTCAGTCAATTCATAAAAATCTTTTCACATCTTTATCAATTCAAGTACATACCTACACGAAATTTTGTTACTTTATTCGTTGACATCACCACAAATATTGAACCTACGTTTAACATATCGGACTACGTAACATGTCTCGTTTCTGAATATCCACAAACTTTACTTATCTTACTCTTTAACCAAACACCATTCTTTGCATCGTTTCTACTAGTCCAAACTCTTAATGGAAGTTCATATATGCAACTCATACGGTCGCAATTACTAGGATTCTATACTCATCAGTACCCTTCTCTAATGGTGAGGAATCAAATGCAGCAGATCCTTGCAAAACTCCTCGTATTCTTTTACGAGGTGGCATTTACTCCTTCCATAAAACACTAATGTTTCAACTTACTTTCATTTTAATCTTATTTCCTACATGGATGCATGATATGCATGTCATTTAATGCAACACATCAATTCACAAAACACAATTAATCATGTAGCCTACCAATTCATAACACTATTCATTCTAAGCCTAGGAAAAACCTAGTCACTCTAATACCAAATTACTGGGTCTCATTTTCGAAACCCAAACATTCAGAGACATAACAAAGCCCGTCGACCCATAAGGGTAGCGTGCCCATAATAGCTAAACATCAACATCACCATTTTTTAGAAATCACAAGCCAAAACTCAATCATATTGCATTAACGAATCCAAAATGAAGTTTATACAACCTCATTACAAAATACAAAAATACACATGATACAATTGAATGCTTATGCTTGATATGATTCTAAAATACAAAAATTCC
>JANSVA010109304.1:0-10271 GCA_025504915.1 Erythroxylum reticulatum
GAAAATGTTTGGAGTATAACTTTCGGATTACTGAACCAAATTGAATAATTTTGGTGTCACTAGAAACTTGAGATAATGGGGGACATTTTTCTAGAAGAAAATATTATCAAATTTCTTCTTTTACCTGATCATAAAGATCATGAAAAATTGACCTGAAAGTATGGATTTTGAAGGGGTTGTAGTTCAATTTTAGCTTCTTGATTACTGAAGCCTTATTCATTTCCTTTGAATGTTGTTTGAATGAGAAATTAGTTTGTTATATTAAACCAAGCAAGCTCAATCCAAGAGCAATAGGAAGGACAACAGTGGACTTGGATTGTCAAGCGAAATTAGGTGGGCAATTTGTTTATAGTTATTGTGTGATTGGGCAAATTCTAGCCTATATGTGTGTATGTACAACTAACTTGATAGTGAATTATGTGATTGTTGAAAATGCGTTGTGATTTATGAATCTTGATCAAGTAATGCCATTGAAACATGTTATGACATTTTGTTTGAATGAAAAGATAGAAAAGCATGAAAGTATGAGCATATGATCAAATGAATATGTGCTTTCGTTTGGGCGAGAGTGTAACCATTCTGTTCGTCATGTACACGATGACAAGACCCTTTTCCCGGCTACCTGCTTATGGCATATGATCTCCGAAAAAGGAATCACTCTGTTTATGGTGTAAACTTCGGTATCTCCATTTTGATTCCATGGAACCCTCGAGCCATTTGTTTGTGCATTGCATCTTTGAATTGTCAAGTATGATGCATTTGAATGTTATTTGTCATGCATTAGCTTGCGTAATTGAGTTCTTGAACTTTATTGGTCAATGATCAAATTGCTAGAATAGATTTGAGAATATTTGAATTGCTAAGTACATATACATATATATGCTTGAATTTGTGCTAGTTACCGATGTCTATAAATATATTAGCCACTGAGCCGTGTAGCTCAACCCCTTATTTTCCCTCCTCAGGTGCGGAACAAGCCGACAATTGATCCTTGCAAGGCATCGAAAACTCCACGATAGGTAGAGACTTTTGTACTAAGTTAGTGACTATTTTGGATAGCTTTACAGGCATATCAACATTGAGCATCATTTTGTATTTTGTATTAAAATTTGATATGTATGATGTATTGTAAGTAAAGTTTGTTCAAACCTTTTGGATTAGTAATGAAATGAAGAATTGAAGTTTCTTGTGTATGATTATGTTAGCTTGTGATTAAGTTTAGATGATTAGATTTGAATGTAGGTGTTTGTTTTGAATGTTGGAATATTGGAGTTTGGATTTTAAATTCTGAGGGTTTCGCCGCGGCGAAGCCAGACAAAGCAAACTTTTCCCGAAGGGTTCATGGAGATAACTCTATGGGTTCGCCGTGGTGAACCCGTATTTCGCTGCAGCGAACTCTCCTTTGTTGCCACGCGGAGATTTATTAGGATTGAAATACTTTAAACCTTTCTTTCACACCACCCTCACGCAACGGTTCCGAATGGTCACCATGGGTTTCATCTTGAGACCTCGGCCAAAAATCTTTTGGTATCCAAATCGATAGTTAGGATCCGAAAATGGGGTGCAACATCTTGTGGTATCAGAGCCTAGGTTTTTCCTAGGCATATAATGCATCATAGGATGAATTGTTATCCTATGTGATTAAATGTTGCATTGTGAATTGCATTAAGTGACACGCATATCATGCATACATGTAGGAAATAAGATTAAATTGAATTGTAAGCTAATCCATAGTGCTTATATTTGAAGGAGTAAGATGCCACCTCGTAGAAGGACACGAGGAGTTCTACAAAGATCCATTGCACCTGATTCTCCGCTAAGAGAGGAGAGTATCGATGAGTCTGTAGCCCCAAGAAATGTTGAGGCTTTTGTAGGGCATGATAATGAGCCCTCTCTGTCCCTAACTCGGGAGTCGCCTGTTTCACAGGAGCAAGTGCCTCCATTAGATCTGAGGATATTTCAAGCCTTCGCTCAGGCATTTCTCCAAGCCATGGGTAAGATGCCACATCCTTCTGCTCCAGCTCCAGTGAAGAAAGGGAAACAATTTGATAAGTTGAGGAAGTATGGAGCAGTGGACTTCTATGGGACTATTGATCCAGATGAAGCTGAGACATGGTTAAGAAAAATAGAACAGGTATTGGAGTAGATGGATTGCGAGGATGATGAGAAGGTGGTATATGTTGCTAGTTTACTTCAGGGGGATGCTTTGCAATGGTGGGAAAGTGTACTAGGGAGTCAGATGAAGCCGTCAATGTTGGGATGGAAAGACTTCCTAGCCATTTATAAGAAGTATCTGTCTGAGGTTTATATTCAGCAGAAGCAGAGGGAGTTTCTTTGTCTCACCAAAAGGGAGATGACAGTGAGCGAGTACAAATGACGGTTTACACAGCTATCCCAGTATGCAGCTGAGATGATGATGAGTGAGGCAGCTACGTACCGTAGGTTTGAATCAGGCTTACATCTAGTCATCAGAGAGAAAGTGGTAGTGCAGAATTTTTGTGATTTTCAACAGCTAGTTGAAGCGGCATTGAGGGTTGAAAACATAGAAAACATAAAGAGTGTCGTGAATAAAAAAGAGAAAGGGGAGAGAGCAGTTCAAGAGGGGAGGCAGTAATCCTATGACAGAGAGGAGTGCTAGGAGCTTTCCTACGCAGTCTGAGGAGAGGAACAGTGGTGTAAGTAGGTCCAAACAGATGAGGACTGTCTCTCATTAGGCCTCAATGGCTAGAGGCAGTCGAAGGGGAGAAGGGGACAAGTCATCCATCCTTAAGTGTGACCATTGTGGTAAATTCCATGGAGGAGAGTGTTATAGATTGACTAGAGCTTGTTTTAAATGTGGAGAGAAGGGGCACATAGCCAGAGAGTGTCCTCAGTATGCAAGACAGGAGACAAGTCAGATGCAAGTTTCCAAGAGATCTGAAACTGTGGGGCACCAGACTGCAACAAAAACGGGCAGTTCTGATGCAACTAAGAGGGTGAACCCTTAAGGAAGACCAAGGGGGAAAACACCAGCTAGGGTGTTTGCAATGACACAGGAGGATGCAGAAACAGCTCTGGAAGTTATGACCGGTATGATTCAAGTATTTGATGATGATATTGTTGTTTTGAATGATCCGGGTTCTACCCATTCATTTGTGTCATCAAGTAGAATTGTGTGTGGTCGAAATCTAAGCCCATTGGATACTCCTCTAATGGTGAGTACTCCAATCGGCCAATATATTGTGATTAGTCAAGTTTATAAGGATTGTGAGATTTGTATTAGGGGAGAACGATTAGTGGTGAATCTAATGCCTTTAAAGATGGGAGGATTAGATGTAATTTTGGGTATGGACACTTTAGAGAGGTATGATGCTAATTTGGATTGCAAACGAAAGATAGTAGAGTTTGGGTTGGACAATAGTAGAAAGGTGGTATTTGTAGGAGACAGAAACGCAAGCCCACCTAGAGTTGTTTCGACTCTGATAGTAGAGAAAATGATGAGAAAGGGGTGTGAAGCATTTTTGGACTATGTGGTAAACATGAGGGTAGATGGAGGGAAGTTAGAAGACATACTTGTAGTTGTGGAATTCCTAAATGTCTTTCCCAAGGAATTACCAGGACTACCACCACCTAGGGAAATTGAATTTCCCATTGAGCTTCTTCTAGACACAACGCCAATATCGATTCCACCTTATAGAATGACTCTGGTGGAATTGAAGGAACTTAAGGAGAAATTGGAAGAGTTATTGGAGAAAGGTTACATTAGGCCGAGCTCTTCGCCTTGGGGAGCTTCGGTTCTTTTTGTGAAGAAGAAAAATGGACCATTAAGGATGTGTGTGGATTATAGGAAGCTTAATCATGTCACCATAAAGAACAGATATCCGCTTCCACGCATAGATGATTTGTTTGATCAATTGCAAGGGGCAAAAGTCTTCTGCAAGATAGACTTGAGATCGGGTTATCACCAGTTGAGGATAAAGGAGACTGATGTGCCAAAGACTGCTTTCAAAACACGGTATGGGCTTTTTGAGTTTTTAGTTATGTCCTTCGGATTGACGAATGCCCTTGTAGTCTTTATGGACTTAATGAATAGAGTCTTTAAGCCATTCTTGGACCAATTTATCATTGTCTTTATTGATGATATATTGGTTTATTCCAAAAGTGATAAGGAGCATGAAAAGCATTTGAGGATTGCCTTAGAGACATTGAGGAAAAATGAGTTGTATGCCAAATTCGACAAATGTGAATTTTGGATAAGAGAAGTAGCATTCCTTCGACATATGATTTCAGAGCATGGAATACACGTGGATCTAAGAAAAATAGAAGCCGTGGTTAAATGGGAAGCACCTAAGAATATAGCAGAAGTGAGGAGTTTCTTGGGTTTAGCTGCGTATTACAGGAGGTTTGTGGAGGGCTTTTCCATAACAGCAGCTCCACTCACTAAATTGGCAAGGAAGAATCAGAAGTTTGTATGGACAAAGGAGTGTCAGAGCATTTTTGAGGAACTGAAGAGCAGGCTCACAATGGCACCGATTTTGACTTTGCCTTCAGGTAATGATGGGTATATAATGTATAGTGATGCCTCAAGGAAGGGATTGGGCTGTGTATTGATGCAAGAAGATAAGGTGATTGCCTATGTTTCTAGGCAATTAAAGCCCTATGAGATGAATTATCCTATGCATGAATTAGAGTTAGCTGCTATAATTTTTGCGTTGAAATATGGAGACATTATTTGTATGGAGTCACTACCAAGGTATTTACAGACCACAGAAGTCTTAAGTATTTGATGAGCCAGAGAGAGTTAAATCTGAGACAGAGACGATGGTTGGAACTACTGAAGGGTTATGAGTTGATGATAGATTACCACCCAGGAAAAGATAATGTAGTAGCGGATGCACTGAGTAGACAATCAACTATGGCACATATGGAGACAATATATGTTCCTTTGTTGAAGGAATTAGCCACACTTTGGGTGACATTGAGGCAAGCTAAATTTGGGTGTATATTGGTTAACTTTAGGGTAAAGCCAGTGTTAAATGAGAAGATTAAGGAATTGCAGGCATATGATGGGTACTTGAGTAAGCTCAGAGAAGAGGTTAAAAATGATAAACCTTCAGAATTAGAGATAAGAGAAGATGGATTGATGGTGGTAGGTGACCGATTATGTATTCTAGATATGCAAAAGATGAAAGATGAAATTCTTGATGAGGCTCACAATGCTCCCTATGCAATACACCCGGGGAGTACAAGCATGTATAGAGACTTAAAGGAGCACTTTTGGTGGAAACGTATGAAAAAGGATGTTGCTGAGTATACTAAAAGATGCTTAGTGTGTCAGCAATTCAAGGCTGAACACTAGGCACCTTCAGGCAAGCTTAAGCCTTTGTCTATTCCGGAATGGAAATGGGAGAAGATTATGATGGATTTCTTGATGGTGTTGCCCAGAACAAACAGAAAACATGATGCAATATGGGTGATAGTGGATAGACTAACTAATGCTAATTAAGCTGATAGATTCTTTGAATGCTTTGGACAAGAAGTACATAAATGAAATAGTCAGGCTGTATGGGATTCCAAGCTCTATAGTTTCAGATAAAGATCCCAGGTTCACCTCTAGATTTTGGGAAAGCTTATAGGAGGCTTTAGGAACTAAGTTGCACCTTAGTACAACTTTCCATCCACAGAATGATGGACAATACAGACTTTGGAGGCAATGTTGAGAGCTTGTGTTATAGATTTCAAGGGCTCATGGGATGATCATTTGCCTTTAATCGAATTTGCTTACAATAATTCTTATCATTTGGGAATTCAGATGGCACCTTATGAAGCTTTGTATGGTAAGAGGTGTAAAACTTCTATTTGTTGGGATGAGGAAGGTGAGAGAAGGCTTTTAGGGTCTGAATTGGTGCAAGTTACAATCAATAAGATTAAATTGGTGAAACAGAGAATTAAAGCAGCTCAAGAAGGAATGAAGAGTTATGCGGATGCACATAGAAAAGAGATGAAATTTGAAGTGGGCAATAAAGTGTTTCTGAGAGCTTCTCCATGGAAGAAGGTTTTGAGATTTGGAAAGAAGGGCAAGCTTAGTCCGAGATATATAGGCCCTTATGAAATCATCGAGATGATTGGGCCTTTAGCCTACAAGCTAGCTTTGCCCCCTGAATTGTCTAAGATCTATAGTGTCTTCTACGTATCGATGTTGAGAAGGTATCGATTCGATCCTTAGGTATCGATTCGATCCTTCGCACATAGATCAACCATCAGAGGTTCAATTGGGGGAGGATTTGACCTATGAGGAGCAACTAATGGAGATCCTACATTTGAAGGAAAAAGTTTTGAGAAATAAGGTTGTAAAGCTGGTCAAAGTTTTGTGGAAGAACCATGCAAAGGAGGAAGCAACATGGGAGCCATTGGAAGCCATGAAGGAGAAGTATCCATAACTCTTCCATGACTCAGGTAATAATTTCGAGAACGAAATTCTTTTAAGAGGGGGAGAAATGTTGGGCCACGAATTTTATTTTTATTTATTAAGCATGATTTGAATAAATTTTGTGGTCTTGCTAGATAAACCATTTTATTTGTAGTTTATTTATTATGCCAAGGCTAAAATTAAATTAGTGTATGATTTAGAGTATAAGATTATGGCCTAAAGTAAGTAGTTTTTCGATTAAATGAAAGAAAGGGGTAGAATTGGAAGATTTCTTAATTATAAAGATTATGAGGCTTATGTTGGAGGGCAAAAAGGGACATTTGATGGTTGTTATAGTGTAGATATAGAGGAAGAAACTTGTTGGCTTGGTTGAGAAGAGAGAAGCATCGTGAGTGTGAGAAGAAAAGAAGAAAAGGAGAAAATCAAGATAGGGTTGTGGAGATCTTGAAGAGTTTGAAGAATTTGGAGCTTAAACAAGTAAGTACAAGCATTCTTCCTTTATTGATTTGTTGGATTAACCATGTTTAATGATAGTTAGAAGTGAAAATGAAGTTGAATGTATGTAGGGAGTTGTTAATTAATGGTGTATGGAAATGCTTTAATCTTTTAGGGTTAATGATCCAAGATAGATTATGATGTATTTGTGAATGATTTTGGGTTAAAATGGAGAGGAGAATGAAGTAAATATGAAGTAGAAATGATGGTTGAGGTTTAGAATGTGTTGGTTGTAGATATTGGAGGTAAAAATATGGAAAAATGAAGTGTTCTGCGTATATTTCTGTCAAAGTTCACTGTGACCAACTCTCTTTGGTTCACTGCGGCCAACCCAGGAAAGTCCACTAACTTTTTGGGCGAATTTTTCCTTTCTGGAAAAGTTCTTCACGATGAACTATTTTTGGTTCGCGCCGGCGAACTTTCCAGCACCAAACTTTCTAACGACAAACATGCTTCGATATTTTGATCATAACTTTTTGTGTAGTTATCCAAATGGAGTGATTTTTGATTTGGATTAAACTAGAGGCATAGAGCTATAATTAACAAAGCTTAAATTTAGTCTCTAAGGATGTGAAATTTTTGAAGGAAGTTAAGCATAAAATATTCTTTTAGTATAAGAGCAGTCCGAAAATGTTTGGAACATAACTTTCGGATTACTGAACCAAATTGAATAATGTTGGTGTCACTAGAAACTTGAGATAATGGGGGACATTTTTTTAGTAGAAATTATGTCAAATTTCTTCTTTTACCTAATCATAAAGATAATGAAAAATGGACCTGAAGGTATGAATTTTGAAGGGGTTATAGTTCAATTTTAGCTTCTTGATTTCTGAAGCCTTATGAATTTCCTTTGAATGTTGTTTGAATGAGAACTTGCTTTGTTATAGGAAACCAAGAAATCCCGATCCAAGAGCAAGAGGAAAGACAACATTGAAATTGGATTGTCAAGCGAAATTAGGTGGGTAATCTGTTTATAGTTATTGTGTGATTAGGCAAATTCTTGCCTATATGTGTGTATGTACAACTAGCTTGATAGTGAATTATGTGATTATTGAAAATGTGTTGTGATTTATGAATCTTAATCAAGTTATTCCATTGAAACATGTCATGGCATTTTGTTTGAATGAAAAGGTAGAAAAGCATGAAAGTATGAGCATATGATCAAATGAATATGTGCTTTTCTTGGGTGAGAGTGGAGCCATTCTGTTCGTCACGTGCACGATGATGAGAACCTTCTCCCGGCTGCCCACTTGTGGCATATGAACTCTAAAAAATGACTTATTCTGTTCATGGTGTAAACTTCAGTTTCTCCATTCTAGTTCTATAGAACCCTTGAGCCATTTGTTTGTGCATTGCATCTTTGAATTATCAAGTATGAAGCATTTGAATGTTATGTGTCATGTTGCGTTATTGAGTTCTTAAACTTTATTGGTCAATGATCAAATTGCTAGAATAGATTTGAGAATACTTGAATTGCTAAGCACATATACATATATATGCTTGAATTTATGCTAGTTACCGATGGCTATAAGTATATTATCCAATGAGCCGTGTAGCTCAACCCATTATTTTCCCTCCTCAGGTGCGGAACAGGATGACAGTTGATCCTTGCAAGGCATCAAAAACTCCACGATAGTTAGAGACTTTTGTACTAAGTTAGTGACTATTTTGGATAGCTTTACGGGCATATCAACATTGAGCATCACTTTGTATTTTGTATTGGGCTTTGATATGTATGATGTTTTGTAAGTAAAGTTTATTCAAACCTTTTGGATTAGTAATGAAATAAAGAATTGAAGTTTCTTGTTTATGATTATGTTAACTTGTGATTAAGTTTGGATGGTTAGATTTGAATGTATATGTTTGTTTTGAATGTTTGAATATTGGAGTTTGGATTTTAAATTCTGAGGGTTTCGTCGTGGCGAAGCTAGATGTTTGCTGCGATAAACCTTTCCAAAGGCAACTTCACCGCGACAAAGAATGACTTCTGCCACGGCAAACTTTTCCTGAAGGTTCCATGTAGATAACTCCATGGTTCGCCGTGACGAGCTCTCCTTTGTTTCCATGCAGAGATTTATTATGATTGAAATACTTTACACCTTTCTTTCACACCACCCTCACACGACGGATCCAAATGGTCACCATGGGTTTCATCTTAAAACCCGGGCTAAATATTTTTTGGTATACAAATCGATAGTTGGGCTTTAGAAACGGGGAGCAACACATTCCGCCAGAGTCATACACTTTATTCTCCTCTCCAACCAATGTGGGATCTCACACTCTTCACCCCTCTTAGGGCCTAGCCTAGTTGGCACAACGGTTTAGGTACCGGCTCTGATTCCATTTGTAACAGCCCAGACCATTTCTCAATTTGTGCATGTCATCCTTGCACAGGGGCTATGCTAATCTTCTCTGTACCGTTCCAATTTTATCGGACCATCTAATAAATTTGGAACGATACAGAGAAGATTAGTATGGCCCTTGTGCAAGGATTACACGCACAAATTTGATAAAATTGGAACAATACAAAGAAGATTAGCATGGCCTCTGCGTAAGGATGACATGCACAAATCGAGAAATGATCTAGGCTATGACAAATGGTATCAGAGCTAGTACCCAAACCGTTGTGCCAGCTAGGCACCCTAAAGAGGGCTGGGCCCTGAGGGGGTGGAGAGTGTGAGATCCCACATCGGTTGAAGAGGAGAACGAAGTATGCCTTATAAGGGTATGGATACCTATGACATCTAATAAAATTGGAATGATACAAAGAAGATTAGCATGGCCCCTACGTAAGGATGACATGCACAAATCGATAAATGGTTTGGGCTATTACATATAGTATCAGAGCTAGTATCCAAACTGTTGTGCCAGCTAAGCTGGGGGGTTGAGAGTGTGAGATCCCCCATTGGTTGGAGAGGAGAACGAAGTATGCCTTATAAGGATATGGATACCTTTCCCCCAAAGACACGTTTTCCCAAGGGTGGGAAGAGTAAAATCATGAGGGGTTTAGCCCTAGGGGTAACCCAAAGAGGACAATATCTGTGAGCGAGTAGTCTGGGCTGTTACACACCATCTATACCCCACTTAGTTCAGAGTGTGGTCAAAGTGGCAACTCCCACTAGACTGATTACGTCACATCAAGTCTAAGTGGTATTAGATCTTGTCCTAAGGATCTCATTACTCAATGTATCATTGAAGACTCTCTTTGTGACACATATTTGCTTTGGTCAGAGACTCCCAAGTAATGACCCTGACAAGAGGTCGTGGGTATCATTTCCTTCTATTAGGAGTGGTGAATCCATTATTGGCTATTTAGTTACCTCTGAATACCTCAAGCGATACCCAATCACCACCCTATAAGTAACCC
>JANSVA010109314.1:0-10271 GCA_025504915.1 Erythroxylum reticulatum
AAATTGATATGTCTTATTTAGGTTAATAGTCCTTTCATATAGCCATCTTAAAGATAAATGAGAAGAGTCTCATTTATTGGCTTCTTTACGATTGATTAAAGAATAAAGTGATGCATTTGATGCATGTCTCTTCTTTCTTTTGATGTTAGCCAAAATTGCGAAGAGATGAGAAGGTGTTCTTGCATTTTTGACTCTCTCTCTCCTATGTTGCATGGTATAGCTAAAAATTGCATGAGAGGTGTCTCATCTTTGGGTTCATTCTTCTAAGGAAAAATCTCTTCAACTGTTTCTTCTCCTTTCCTACTAAAGCATCTTGTAAACCAAGTTATCCAAGAAGAACAAGTGGTAGATCGGATTGGTCGAGGATATAATATTGAGCAGAGGAAACAATAACAAGAAGAGGATACATCACCTAAGACAGGATACATTATCGAAGATAGGATAGCATAGCAAGGAGTTAAAGTTGTAGCGAAGGAGTCGGTAAAAATTTCTATCTTATTAGTATGCAAATGTTTATCCTTATACCATATAGTATATGACTATGTATGTTGATTTGGTTATATTGCTTCTATTGTAATTTTGATTTCTAAAAATTTTTGAAATCTATCATTTATCCAAATCATGCATGCTTTATTTTTACAATCCAACAGAAGGTTCAGTAAATCAAAAGTCAGTGAAGAAAAAGCTTGAAGAAGAGAGCTAAGTCAAGAAACAACAATAATTTAGTCTTTCAAGTTAAAAGAAACATGGGTTTAAAACTTGGACACTTGTCCAATTTTTAAAGCTTTAACTAGTTTCTCATTTAACTAGTTTAATCTTCTCCAAATTTTACTCGAAATTGTCTCTAATTTTTCAACATCTTAATCTCACAAATTCTTAAGTCATCTCTAAAATTTCTTCATTATCATTTGACTCTTATTTCTACTACCATTCATCATTTGACTTGCCACTTGCCATTTTTTTAGTCCAATAATACCCAAAACTTTTAGAAAACTTCCTAAAATTCACCAAAAATTCCAAATCCGTTTTCAGCATATAAATAAACCACAATTCTCAATCCAATCACATTTATAAATCAATTATACTCGGAAAATGTCAATGAATGCATGTACAATTATTTTAATGTGTAAAATTTCAATAATCACACGTATGGGTATGCCATAATATACATGAGCATGAAAAGCACTTTCTAATCTCTTAATAATCTCTCATATATACTATTCCAGCCTCAATATGGGTAACAGGACGTTACATAATTAGCTGAGAGCAGTATTCCGAGGTATTAGTCAAGTAGTGCTAGCCAAACTGATCCCATTTGTGAGTGCTTTGAGGTTGATGCAAGGAGGATGTGAGCCTTATCTGGTCCACGTAGTCGATATCCGAACTAAGCAGAATGTGCAGGACATTTCGGTTGATAGGAAATTCCTGGATGTGTTTCCCGTAAAATTATTTGGTTTACCTCCAGATAAGGAAATGGAATTTATGATCAACTTAGTTCCAAGTGCTACTCCTATGTTTATTCCTCCATATAGGATGACACCTATGGAACTAAAGGAATTGAAGCCTCAAGTACAGGAGTTGTTGTAAAAGGGTTTCATTAGACCCACTATATCACCATAGGGAGCTCCAATCTTATTTGTGAAGAAGAAAGATTAATCTCTGAGACTTTGCATTGATTATCGGCAATTGAATCAGGTAACAGTGAAGAATAAGTACCCATTGCCTAGAATTAATGATTTGCTTGATCAATTAGAGGGACCTCGGGTGTTCACTAAGTTAGACTTGAGATCTGGGTACTATCAGTTAAAGATACAAGAGATTGGTGTACCGAAAAGTGCATTCAGGAGCAGGTATGGGCACTTTGAGTTTTTAGTAATGTCATTTGAGTTAACTAATGCCCTAGATACATTCATGGCTTTGATGAATAAGGTGTTTCAGCTCTACCTGGATTGTTTTATAATTGTGTTTATTGATGACATCTTAGTGTACTCAAAGAATAGAGAACAACATATTGAGCATTTGATAGTAATCTTATAGATTATAAAGGAGAAACAACTATATGCTAAATTCAATAAATGCGAGTTTTGGCTAGATCAAGTATTGTTTCTAGGTCACATACTAACTAGACAAGGCATACAAGTAGATTAAAAAAAGATATAAGTAGTAATAAAGTGAGAGGCTCTGAAGAATGTATAAAAAATCTAAAGTTTCTTAGGATTAGACGAATGTTACCGGAGGTTTGTCAAGGGCTCTCATTGATCTTAGCCCCTCTGACTAAACTTCTAAGGAAGAATGTAGTTTTCAGATGAATGATGATTGTCAAAAAAGATTTGAGGACCTAAAGTATCGGTTGACTACAACATCAATCTTAACTATTCTATAAGGAATTAGAGGATATGTAGTATACAATGATGCTTCACATCAATGATTGGGATGTATATTGATGCAGTATAGCAAGGTGATAGCCTATGCATCGAGATAATTAAGGTCTCACGAGATAAATTATCTGTACATGATTTAGAGCTTGTAGTAGTTTTTTTGCTCTAAAGATATGGAGACACTATTTGTATGGAGAGACATTCCAGGTATATACTGATTATAAGAGCTTAAGGTATCCATTGAGTCAGAAGGAATTAAATATGAGACAAAGTAGATGGTTAGAGTTGTTGAAAGAATAATTGTAAGATTGAATATCATTTGGGAAAAGCTCATGTGGTGGAAAATATATTGAGTAGAAAGTCGAATAGCAGTGTAGTTTAGATTTAGTTATCGAGGTTACTGAGCTCAATTCAATTGAGAGCTCTAAATATGGAGTTGAATCTAGAGCAGAATGAGGTATTGATAGCCACACTAAGACTTAGGCCGGTGTTGCATGATAGAATTAGAAAGGTACAAACTAAAGATCCTAATATGGTGAAGCTTATAAAGAAATTGAAAATGAAACCGGATTCAAAGTTTGAACTCAGAGATGAGACACTGTGGTTGAAGTAAAGGTTGTGTGTGCCTAATGTGGATGAATTGAGAAAAGAAATTCTGGAGGAAGCTTATGTAGCAGCTTATACTATGCATCTTGGTCCCACCAAGATGTATAACACACTGAAACAACATTTCCGGTAGCCTAGGATGAAGAAGCAAGTAGCAGAGTATGTTGGTAAGTGTTTAATTTTCTAGCAGATGAAGGCTAAGCATCAAACTCTAGTTAGGAAGCCTCATTCACTACTTGTTCTGGAGTGGAAATAGGAATGAATTACCATGGATTTCATAAGGGGATTGCCAAAGACTTCGAGGCAATATGATGATATATAGGTCATGGTGGACCGATTAACAAAGTCGGCCCATTTCTTACCTGTGAAAGAAAATAACTCACTAGACTAGTTAGCCTGGAGGTATGTGAGTGAGGTAGTTAGACTATATGGAGTTGCAATGTCCATTGTATAAGACAGGGATCCTATATTTACTTCAAAATTTTAGAAGAGATTATAATCAACTATGGGTACAAAGTTAAACTTTAGCATTGCATTTCATCCTCAAACAGATGGACAAAGTGAGAGGACAATCAAGATTGTTGAGGATATGCTCAAGGCATGTGTATTGGAGTTTCAAGGAGCATGGGATCAATACATAGCTTTAATTGAGTATGCATATAATAACCACTTATTGAAGTTATGTAAATATAGTGCCCTGGAAAGCAAGTGTATTTATATGTAACTTAATCTTCTTCAGTTACAATTTTGTAATAAAAATACTTATTATTAATAAAAACAAAAGAGTTTGGTTTTTATGAGCATTATATATCTAGTTATAAGGTATCGAGATTCTTTTGTAATTAATATACATATACATAGATATGTATTGGAAACATGTATTCTTAGAATCTAAAATAATTGATTCATAGTTGAATAATCAAGTTGGTTGTTTGATTTTAGACTGTAGTGTTGCAATTTATCCCCATATAAGTAAAGGAGTTTACTTTAAGAGAATGATGAGTTTCGTTTTATGATAGTAGTTGACTATCAATAATGGTACTATTAAATGAATCTGAAATTAAGTATGTTTTCAAGAATAAAGTAGGTCGTTACTTCAATCTTAAAACATATATTTTAAGCATTTGCTTATTATAGACCAAAATCTTGATGAGTGGTGAACTCATATGTGTTTCATAATAATTCTTCATATGAACAGAATGATTTTTTAAAAAGTATCAATCCAGTGTCTGCATGTTGGAATTATTAATTGAAATATGTATCACGGAACATTTATTCAAATAAAGAGTTTATAGTGATATCTTCACTTCTAGATGTTTTATGGAGATTGGTGATTAAACTGGCACCAGGAGTTTAATGGACTAGCTACCCATCAAATCTTAATACCAAGATGAGATCTTGTGTGTTAATCACCATATAGAGTAAAACGGGATATCTAGAAGGAAAAACCAATATAAGGAGAAAATGGTAATTTTACTCTTTGTTGTGCGAATGGCTATAATAAGGTTTGCAATTGGACATCTTATTTGAAATATATGTTCCCATAATTTTTGGTAATTCAAGAGTTCAACTAACTGTCTTTAGTGGAATGACATTTAGTTAATAAACTAGAATTAATTCTAATGAGATTAAATTAATTCTAGGCTTATTGGAGTTCATTTGGGCTAAACTTTGGTTTGATTTGATTAATTAGATTAATTAAATTAAAACAAAGTTCTTAAAGAAAGGAAGGTGCAATTTTGGTTATATTAGGGCTGAATGTGCAGCTATAAATTTAGCAATGAATTGCTAAATAAAGATGGTATTTATCATGCATTATCATCATTAAATGAAGTAATGATCTTACCATTAAATAGTTTAATGGTTATCTTTTATTGATGACTTGTAATGTAAACTTTTTAGCATGCATTTAAATGTCATCACTATAACCGAATTTGACATGTCATTTTAAGTTATTGGTCTTTTCATATAGCCATCTTTAAACAAATAAGAAGAGTCTCATTTAGTGGCTTCTTTATGTTTAATTAATGAAAGGTGTGATGCATTAGATGCTATTCTCTTCTTTCTTCTCATGCATAATTGAAATTAACAAGGTGTGAGAAGGTGTTGCTGCATTGTTTGACTCTCTCTCTCCTATCTTGCATGGTAAAGCCGAAATTTGCATGAGAAGTCTCTCATCTTTGGCTTCTTTCTTCTAAGAAAAATCCCCTCCAAAGTTTTCTTCTCTTTTCCAACCAAAGGATCTTGTTAACCAAGTTGTCTAAGAAGAACAAGTGGTAGATCGGATTGGTTGTGGATACAATATGGAGAAGAGGAAACAATAATAATAAGAAGAAGAGACATCACCTTAGAAAGGATACATTGCCGAGGCTAGGATAGCATAGCGAGGAGTTAAAGCTGTAGTGAAGGAATCGGCAATATTTCTACCATCTTGTTCTTATGTTAAATATTATCCTTATACTGTATCATGTATGGATTGATATGTTAACATGGTTATCTTGCTTCTGTTGTGTTATGATTTGTAAAAAAGTTTTGAAATCTACTGTTTAACCAAATCTTGCATGTTTTCTTTTCCAATTCAACAATTGGTATTAGAGCCATTTTTATTATGCATGATTTCGGTTCCTATAAGTGATTCATGGGTTGACAATTATTTTTTTGTATGCTGCATATTTTTATGTGATAGAAATATATATAGTGTATATTTTTCTCTTTCAGTTGTCCATAGAATTTATATTTACCATGTACGATTTCTTCATTTAGTTTGTAACAAGGAGGGTGGTCTATCATCACCATGTTTCCTCCTTGGCTTCATTTTTTTATTTTCTTTAATTTTGTCTAACATCCCACCACCATACGGAAAATACCTGAATACCCGAAGGGCATTCAAGTATACCCTATGATAATGGTATATTGGAGCAAAAGCAAATCCAACTTACACATGGCATCATCTAAAGTGCTCAAAGATCACTAAACTTTAGAACCATGGATTGTATCCATTCACAATTCTTACTCTGTTTGCATCATATAATTATTTACAAAACCTCTTATAGGTTCAAACAAAGCTATAAAATAAATGCTACGGCACTTTTAGTGTCAGCTGACAGACCTCTAAGCTATGACAAAATCCAAGGGGGCTTTTACTCCTATCTAAAGCACTAGGTTTCCTGTCTCATACCTGAAAAACCATGTCACAATTTTTAGTGAGTTTTGTGAACTCAATGAGTGAACCATCATTGATGATTTCCCCGGATCATGACATACATAACACCTAAGTCGCAGATATCCATTTAGATCATAGTTACATTCCTGTATTTTACATAGCATGGGATATCATATAATCACACAGTTCAATATAGTAGACAACTCATATCACTTTATCACTCATTTCAGCTTTGCAAATTATTCAAAGAAATTCAGTCTTATAATGCTATATGCATGAGAATCATATTTGATCTTATTGTTGTGACTGAGTGCCTATCACTTACTTATATAAATACTGGCCTATAGGGCGCAGTCAAAACATAATCATAGAGCATAGCTCTATGTGCAGAATTAGAAATCACGAAGCAAAGCTCTACGTGGAAGTGCTTTATAATAGTAACTTAAGTCACAACGACTTTATCTAAACATGTATTTTATGAAATACATCAAATACATACATGTCATATATCACAATCACATATGATACTCAAACAAAGCTCATAATCATCGTTCCTAAGTTTGGTATTCATAAACAAATTACTAACATTTAAATAATATTGGTAGTTTAAACCAATCAAATTAAATTAATCCTAAGAAATCATATAGGTCGACTCACAGTACGCTCCAAAATGCTATTGCCTGGATGGTCTGGCAATGTCCGACTAGCATCTGATGTGCTCCTCTATAACATACATAACACATTTACACATATCACATATTTGCATAAATATACAATTATTCCTTAATGCATATGTACTTATACAATATGCACAATGCATGTTCAATGACAATTCTTGTGTACTTTATCAAGATCCTTAAGAACAAATCATTCAGATATCACAACCCTCATTAATACCCTGTATACTTATAATTTGGACTGATATAAAGCAATGAGAGACCAATTTGTAGGCCTATATATCTAGTTTACTCCAATTTAAATATCATCTCATTTGGAATCCTATAAATCAAGATATCATTAAAAATACAGGAATATGTTCAGTAAATATCCATTTCATGCTCTTCCAATCGATACCCTTACTTTTATTAGAACAATCTTTTTGAAGTTAAAACCAAAAGCTATGATATCTATGGAGTGAGATAGAGAAATGCATTATGAATCTAATGCTTTAAAAATCAGGTCATTTGGAGGTCGGACGACCAAGTTATGGCTGAAAGAGTCAATCAAGGTTCTGTCCACATAAGACGAAGCAAAAAACAGACGAATGGCAAAGTAGACGAATGCTAAAGTAGACGAATGTAATAAGCAGACGAAGCAAGAAGTAGATGAATTCAATAAGCAGACGAAGCAATAAGTAGACGAATGGCAAAGCAGACGAATGTCAAAGCAGACGAAGTAAAAAGGAGACGAATGGCAAAGCAGACAAATGTAATAAGCAGATGAAGTAAGAAGCAGAAGAATGGCCAAGAAGACGAATGGAAAAGTAGATGAAGCAAAAAGCAGATGAATGGAAAAGTAGACGAATGGCAAAGCAGACGATTCAGATGGTCAACTTAAGATGAAGCAGAAGTCAACATAAGACGATACAAATGGTCAACTTAAGATAAAGCAAAAGTCCACCTAAGACAATACAGATGGTCAACTTAAGACGAAGCAAAAGTCAACTTAAGATGATACAAATGGTCAACTTAAAATGCAACAAAAGTCAAACTAAGATGATACAAATGGCTAACTTAAGATGAAGCAAAAGTCAACTTAAGACGAAGCAAAAGTCAACCTAAGACGATACAGATGGTCAACTTAAGAGGAAGCAAAAGTCAACCTAAGACTATACAGATGGTCAACTTAAGATGAAGCAAAAGTCAACCAAAGAAGATACAGATGCTTAACTTAAGATGAAGTAAAGGTCAACCTAAGACAATACATCTCTACAGATGATGCATCTCTTAAGACAAATGACATCATCATAGACGATATAACGTTATCACAGACGATACGTCTTTACAGACAAAACATCTTTACAGATGATGCATCTCTTAAGACGAATGACATCATTACAGACAATATGACGTCGTTACAGATAATATGACATCATCACAGACGATACATCTTTACAAATGATATATCTTTATAGACGATGCATCTTTTAAGACGAATGACGTCATCATAGACGATATGTCTTTACAGACGATACGTCTTTACACTCCTGGAATCAAAAACCTTTTTCTTGAATATTACTAAGTTTTCATCAACTCACGTATAAACACCTATATATTCATACTTACACAGTGAAGAAATAGAGCTTATCACCTTTCTATATCTAACTCTGTACACTAATCCTATACATCATTGCATTGCTATTTCAACTCCAAGAACCATTTCCACAACATCTAATCAATAACAATCTATTAAAAATAAAAAAACACCATATCCACAATTTTCATCCCTTTAACACAATGTTCAAGAATATAAATATACGTAAATGCCATGATCATCCACTGACAATAAATTCATCAACTTTATTTCAAAAATCTACAACTCTAACAATTTTTATTCACTACTTACTAGTTGAAGACTTCAAAAGCTTCAACCATCTTTAAGCCCTAACTCTATACAAAATTATGTCAACCATTGTGAACACTAACCAACTTCTAGTTTTTATCTTGAGGCTGAAGAAACACTTAGCAGTGGAGGAGGTGGTGAGGGATATGAAAAGGTAAAGTTAACTCTCAGAAGGAATTTGATGGAAAACTTTGTGTATGGGAAGAAATTCGGAGAAGATGATAACAAGGAAAGAACTTAGGAAAAGAACAAACCCCTTTTTAACTCTCGGATAACTCAAACTTACTTCTGACAAATAATAAAGGCAACTTTACACTTGTCACTTTTCCTAAGGTCTAACTCTAACTAAGTTTCTTTTGAAACTAACTCCATTGATTCTATCCTTGCAATCCAACTATCTCCAAATCTTCTCTCTTTTTTTTCTCCTATTTTCCATAATACTCTATAAATTTCGAAATAAATCCTAATTTCACCAAAATTCACAAATATATACTTCCACTAATCAATAAAGTTTCCAATATAGCTAAATTCCAAATTTTGAATTTTCCTGAAAATCACAACTCTGTTCAATCATATCCAAAAAATGTCAATGAATGCATATACAGTCATACGAATGTGCAAAAATGTACATGTCCTAATTAACTCTTGCATAATACATTTTCTTAATTTCTCAAAAGTTTCCCAGAAATCACAATTTTAGCCCTAACATGGGTAACGGGATGTTACCTTTTGTAATGTACAAATTGATGTAATGATGAAGATGAAGAAGCCATAGATTGAAGAAAGGAAGAGGTAATGGTTTCAGTGTATCCTTTTGTTGTGTATTGGCATATTTTAGGTTTTGCAAAAACCAAAATGCTGGATTTTTCTTTCAATGAAATAAGTTTTGGTTTTTTATGTAAAAACAAGTGTTGGATTTTTATTTCAATGAATCAAGTTTTGGTTTTGATAAAAAACAAAGTGTTGGTTTTTTTTTTTAATGGAACAAATTTTTGTTTTAATGAAAACTAGTGCTAGAATTTTTTGTTATGACAAAGATTCGATTTTATGAAAATGTAGTGTTGGAATTTTTGTTTTCAACGTGACAAAATTTGGTTTTATAAAATGCCATTGCACAATTTTTACCAAATGGGCCGGGTCATGAGAGCGAAAAGTTTGAAGTGGAAGATCCAAGTCCAAGAAGATTATTTTGGGCCTAAAAGCCTTGTAAACATTTTTATGTTATGGAATGGATAATTAAAAGTGGCTTATTATTTTATGAGATGAATGGCTGAATGGTATTATGTGATTATATGTCATTTAGAAAATTGCTAACCCTAGGCTTTGCCATGCATTCATTATGTATTAGATATATAATGAAAAAATATAGGATGGATAATAATTTGCATTTAGACAAGATGGTATTTAAAACTTAAAGCCCAAAAGATTGAGTGAGAGAGGATGCTCATGTGAGAGTCCACGGTCTCCAAATGATGACCCATTTGTATGTGGTGAAGTGTTACTCCCCACCAGAGGGCATGAATCCTAGATCTTGCATGGTTTGGGTCTCCTTAAGGATAAGT
>JANSVA010109323.1:0-10271 GCA_025504915.1 Erythroxylum reticulatum
TTAAAATAAGTATTCAAAAAAATATTCATATTTTTATTAATACTTATTTGATTAGGCAATTGTTTGATATTTAATATGCATTAAATATCAAATTATTATTAATAACTATCTTATGACATATATGATTACAAACATATATGTTGGATATTCAGTTTAAATATATTAGGAGCCTAGGATTCAGAACGAGAACACCTGATGTTTAATCACAATTCTTATCTGACATGTTTTGTTATATGTGGCTAACATAGCAGACTAAGTTTGGATTCACTGGTTTAAATAACAATTCTCCATATATGAGTTTCCTGGATGGATCTTGGATGTATAGACGATTAACCCTTGATGGTTTAATTAATCCTGAATTTGTTGAGCGAGTTGATGTGTTTATTCATTATGTATGTTCTCAAGCTGCATATATGGATGGGTCAAAGATCAAATGTCCATGTAAAAAGTGCAAACACAAATGTTTCCTTACTATTGATGAAGTTAATTTGCATTTGCTGAGAAAAAGGTTTGTCCCAAATTATTTTGAGTGGATATGACATGGGGAACCGTTGATTTCTAGCACCTCAAGGGGTAATGAACTACAATTGTCTGTCAAACTAAATGAGTATGAAAAGGAGATTGGATTTAGAAGAAATTATGTTGATGGAACTGAAAATTCGTATATGCAAATGGTTTATGATGGCGCCAGTTATACTTTTGAGGCAAATAGGGATAATGACGAAGAAGAACCTAACCCACAAGACAAATTGTGAGACAATAACCCAATTGTCTTCAATTGGTCGAATATTGAACATAAAGTCTGAAGGGCATATTTCAGATTGTAGTTTTGATAAAATTCTGGAATGGTATAATGAATCATTGCCTGTTGATCATACAGTGGTTGATAGTTTTTACAATATGAAAAAACTTATTAGGGGCCTTAGTTTGCCTGTGGAAAAGAGTGATTGTTGTAAGATGGGATGTATATTGTATTGGGGAGATGATGTGAACTTAGAAAAGTGAAAATTTTGTGGTCAATCTAGGTTTAAGCCTAGAACATGTTCAATGAAATAGAAATTAGTATTGTGGAAGCGGATGTATTATTTCCCGGTAACTCCGAGACTTCAGAGACTTTAAGCTTCTGATGTTACTACATCTCACATAACATGGCATACTGAACACGAGCAGGAAGATGGAGTAATGAGTCATCCATCAGATGCAGTTACATGGAAACAATTTAATGACACCCATCTTGATTTCGTAGTTGAATGTCGAAATGTTTGGTTGGGATTGTTGACAGATAGATTACAATCTTTTAGTCAATCCGGGAAGAAATATTCTTCATGGCCAATTATAATTACTCCTTATAATTTGCCTCCTTGGATGTGTATGAAAGAGGCTTATATGTTATTGACAGTGATTATGCCAGGGCCAACAAATCTGCAGCAAAAAATAAATGTTTTCTTACAACTATTGATATCTGAATTGCAACAACTTTGGGAATATAGTGTTCAAACATATGATGTCTCTTTGAAATAGAATTTTGATTTGAGAGTGGCTTTGATGTGTACCATTAGTGATTTTCCTACTTTTTCCATGTTATATGGATGGAGTACAACTAGAAAATTGGCTTGTCCTCATTGTTCCAATGATTCTGATGTATTTTGTCTTCCAAACGGAAGTAAAATAAGTTGGTTTGACAATAACAAGAAATTTCTTTCTTTAGATCATCTGTTTAGGCACAATAAACATAAGTTCATTAAAAATCGGATGGTCACAAAACTTCCTCCTCCTCTAAAGGCTGGTGAAGAGATTTTACAAAAGATTGAGGAATTAGGATTGCTTAAAGTAACAGAATTTGAAGCCGATAAAGCAAATACAAGCATTAGTCAAAACTTTGGTTGGGGAAAATGAAGCATATTTTAGGATTTGCCATATTTGAAAACGAATTTGATACATCATAATTTAGATGTGATGCATATTGAGAAAAACCTTTTTGAAAACTTGTTTAATACCATTATGAACATTAAAGGGGGGACCAAGGATAATGCAAAATCTAGAGCTGATTTGCAATTTTTTTATAGAAGATATGAGTTATATAAAGATCTGCGGACCGGTAAATATCCTAAAACATGTTACACTTTGGACAAGAAACAAAAGGAGCATTTTTATGGATGGTTAAAAAGTCTAAAGTTTCCATATGGTTATATTTCAAACTTGGCTAGGTGTGTGGATCTCAGGATGTACAAATTATTTGGGATGAAAAGTCATGATTGTCATGTTTTTATGCAAAAACTAATTCCAATTGCATTTCGGGAGTTACTACCGATTACGGCATGAGAAGTTATAATAGAGTTAAACTTGTTTTTCAAAAGCTTAACATCATCTGAAATTAAGTTGGATGAAATGGAAAAACTAAAAAACAAAATTCCACTTCTTTTGTTCAAGTTAGAAGGGATTTTTCTTCCAAGCTTATTTGACTTTATAGAGCATCTACTTGTGCATTTAGCACACGAGGCAAAACTAGTCGGTCAAGTTCAATATCGATGGATGTATCCATTTGAGAGGTAAGTCGACATAAATTATTGTAATAACCATTTTCATATGCTTTATCTACAAAATTGTAATAACCATTTCCAGTAATATAGGTATTTGCATCACTTGGGAAAAATGTAAAAAACAAAGCCAAAGTTGAAGTCTCGATATGTAATGCTTATTTAGTGGAGGAAGCTAGTACATTTTGTGTACATTATTTTGATCTGCATGTACACACAAGAGAAAGAAATGTTCCTCGTAATGATGATGGAGGAGGAACGATTGGTTCTTATAGAAACTTTTCCATTTTCACTTATCCCGGACGAACATATGGATGTGCAACAAGAAGAATGTTAACTGAGGAAGAAGTTGAGGCTGCATATGGTTATATTTTATTAAACTGTCAAGAGGTTATTCCTTATGTCCAGTAAGTTGAACATGATTGTTTCTTCATTTTAAATTATGGTAGTTCATTACTAAAAAATGTCATGATGTTTTTAGATTATACAAGGCATTGTTATGCTAGATAATGCTGGATATTACACTTGATGATATAAATAAACAAGTTGGAAAACACCTTCCTCAATGGTTTGAGAGATATGTAAGTATTCACTTACAAATATTCTTAAGGTTCAAACTTCATTTAACTGTTCTCATGACATTATACTCTCTGCTATGATAATTTATTTTATGTAGGCCTTAGAAAATCCAATAGAGAACAAGTTCATTTGTGATCTTGCAAAGTGGTCTCTGCGAACTGTTAAATCGTATCCTGTGTATTTTGTGAATGGATACAAATACCATACAAAATATCATGGACATAACATGTCAACAATAAACAGTGGAGTTTTGATAGAGGGAGAACTTATGGATTACTATAGTTAAATTATTGAAATACTTGAAGTTGAGTACCTTGCTTTGCCAATTAAGCCATGTGTGATATTTAAATTTGATTGGTATGACTCATCACCAAATGTTGGAACAAAAGTGCATAGCCGATACAATCTAGTTGAAATTAACAGTCGAAGAAGATTGAGACAATTTGAACCTTTTGTCTTGGCTATGTAAGTGAAATAGGTGTATTTTATCCCCTTTTCAAGCTTACGATGAGATAAGACAGATTGGTTAGCGATTTGCAAAGTTAAACTTAGAGGTGTTTTTGAATCACATGGAAAAGGAGAGTAAAGAATTGAAAGTGAAGCGTTTCGAGAAGATGTCACGTTTATAAATGCATCTGTCACGTGTGACGATAATGAACCTTTGAATGATCCATTTAATGAATATGTCGATATTTCCTCTGGAGGGGATGACGAGGGTTAGGGATCTGAAGATGAGTCGGAGCTTGATTCTTATTCTTCCGAAGAAGAAGATGATTATAATTTACAATTAAGCTATGATAGCAATTAATTTGTGTTTGTACTTGAATATTTTATTCAACAAATACATTGTTTATATTTAAGTATATTATATAAAGTTTTTCATTCAAAATATTTTTCAAGGAATGTCGACATGGCGACTAGTTCTGGATGGTACTAATTCTTTTCGTTGGGAGCAGTGTGGCAAAATTGTCTCAACTCAAGGAATAAACACTGCAGGAAATATCGCTAGTTCATATACTAAGAATCGTTTGCCTTCCATGGCTGATCTTCTACTTCAAGGTGTTTAGTATGATCTAGACAACGTCTCTTTCCTTATTATGTTCATCTGATTTCTTTTGTTGAAGTTATTATACATATTCACATTTGATGGTCTATCGTACATGTTGCTTTAAGCTTCCTTTATTCTCGAAGAGGACATGTATGCTGATAAAGGTGAGAGCAATGTCACAATGGGCTCTAAAGGATTAGGGAGATCGATTTTTGTGAAAAATTCATCAATTCCTCAAACCTTGTCTACACAATCACGTATACATTAATATCCAATATTGGTTCGTTTAATGGTTTACTAATATCATAGTTTTAAAAATTCTTAACTGATGTTGTTTTAGGTAAATATGTTCCCCTTAGTAGTTCATCTGAAGAATTAGTGTTCCACACTAAGAGCGGCGACTCATTCACTGTTTCCTCTATAAGTATAGCTATAGCAGAAAATCTATTATAGGAAGCTGTTCAAAAGCCTACACTTGGTGGAAGAAGTTTTACTGTTTCCATTAGTGCGTTTGAACATGCCAGGACCCTTCTCGGGAATCTAAACATCGAGGACTCATTTACCTTTATCGACTTCCATGTCATATGGAATCAAACAAATTAATTTTATCATTGTTATTTATCAATGCAATACATTATTAGGCTAACCTTTAAAGTTGATTTATTGTTGTATCTATAAGAATTTGTTAAACAATACGTTATTATATGATTGTTGAAGTTCTTCATTTGTTGTTGTTAAAAATTAGTTAAGCTTCAACTCTATTGCCTTATTTCTTTCTTCATATATTGTGTAAAATATTGAATTCAAATTATTATATTTGTAGAGAATTCGATAAACATTGAATTTCAGGTAATAATATCGACGCAAAGAGACAGCGTGAGGTTATGTGGCCGAGGTTTAGACGCATGTTCGGAGTAACTAACTGTGAAAGTGGAACGTCTTTGTCTACAGCTTGCACTGACTCACTCGCTCCCCCTCTAAATGATGCATCACCTACTGCTCCTCGTGCTACTCCATCTCCTTCCTAAACTTATATATCATCCAATACCTCTTTATCAAAAGGAGGAGAGGTCCGCCACCTTGGAGTTGTGGTACCTGATGGAAGAAAGTATGTAATAGTTGTCAATGAACAGTAAGTTAAATCACATTTACCACTATTTGCTTTTGATTAAGTCTTAGATTTATTATTTTTTTCCTAGTATCAAATTACGTCTTATATTAGGTTCGATCCATTTGGAATAAGTTCCAGAAATATAACTTCCACATTAAAGCAAAGGATTGATCCTGAGGATTATGTGTAGAAGAAAATATCTGAGGCTACAAAGTAATTTTACTTTCAAGAGTTTGAGGTACAATATATATTTATTTTCTTTTTATATTGATTTATATACACTAATTAGATAAATATTATTACATTATATATAGTAGACTAATTTTTTTCTTCTTTTTTTAGAAAGATTTTTTCTGGGATTGTTGTTTCGATGCCAGTATGTATAAAGTACGGGAGAAGTGAGCTCGTATACATTATCGCGACTTCATTAGTGCGATACGCAAGGCTGGTCAACGACCACATTATATTTTGGAGGAAATTTGGAGTCGTTGGCAGGATTATTGGGCATCACCTAAGGCAATGTTCGTCTCAGGGTGTAACTCCGCTAATAGACATGGAGGCCCGGGAGAAGAGAGTCTTCATGTACACACGGGAGGATCAATAACCCACCACGAGCATGCACAACGACTTATAAGTATCTCAACTTGACACTTATTTTGTAAATATTTTGCTTTGTTTTATTATACATAATGATAATGGTATAAATGTCTGGTGCCATATATGACTATATTGAATTATTTTCTTTGTTTAAGAGGGGGTAAATATCATAAAAATAGAGGAAATTCTACCGAAATTTCTGTAAGAATTTATAGTTCATATCTAATAATGTAGGATATACATATAGGAAAAGTCATTGGGCATCAAGCCTACACCTATTCAGCTATTTTTGCACACTCACACGAAGAACCATAACGGTGTGACATTCATCAACAACCGATGTAGAGAACTAAATGTATGTGAAATTAATGCATTATTGTAATTTCTTAATAATAATCCCTTACTAACGTAAACATTACGTCCTAATAGGACCAAATACAACAAACCATTCAGCAACAGTCTTAGGAGGAACAACCTGTAGATGACACTCAGACTATCTTGATGCTGTGGGTGGTAGGAACTGTCGTGGAAGAATATTCGGGCTAGGCTCATATGCGAACACAAGTTATTCGCAATCTTCTATGCCCAGTACAACAGCATCTGCTAGGCCAACAGACAACAATGAAGTCATCGAGTTTTGGACCACAATGCAAACATTGATGGACCAGATAGCTCACATAAAAGAGGAGCAGATGGCCAATGTGAAAAAACAGATGGAGTAGAGGGAGCAGATGGCTAAGATGAGAGAGTAGATGGAGAAGATGGCTCAGCTGAGACACGAGATGGAACAGTTGAAAGGGAGGCTTAGCATCTCAGAGCACCCACGATCACCATGACATTAGCTTTTCCTAGTCATGTCCTTTCAATTACAAACATAAGTTATGTACACTTTAATGTTTTTATTATCAATTAAAACAATATTAACTTTATATCATTAATTAATTTTCTGGATTCAACAAATTATATAAATACACAAATTAATTTATTATGCACAGATAATTGATAACTCTAAAAATTATGTATTTGTCACAACATAATGTAATTGGAAACTATACCAAAATTTTCTTATTACTGACGGAACATAAAATTCTATCAGAAATTTAATATTTTATTTGTGACATAAATGATAGTTCCGTCACTAAAGTTGATGACTAGTTAACAATGGATTTTAAGTACCCATTGTAAAAATCTACCATCATCAGTAACTTTCATCGACGGTTATGTTATTTACATTCGATCGGTATATTTATCGACAGAATATAGTTCATTAGTGAGGTTAACTACGGGCATTTTACCGACAATTTTGTTCGTCGTTCGATTCTGTCAGTAAAGTAAATTACCCATGGAAGCCTCCAGTTTACTGACGATTTTTTCTGTCGGCAAACAACTATTTTCTTGTAGTGTAATAATAGTATTTATAAATTAAAATTACATAAAAGAGTCTTAATCTAATTAAACTTGTCATTATACATGTCCTTGGAATGTTTATTACGAGAATCAACATCTAATATACTTTTAGATTGATGCCAATTTTATTTTGAAACTTTACAGATATATAAAGAGTCCTAATTTCACTTCATAATCAGTACCAATGTTTTTTAGTCTTCTACAAAGTTGTAGTTCTTTAAGTTAACTTTCAAATGACTAAAAATCACCTCAATTAAAGAATTATGGAGAAAGTTATGCCCAAATTGTGTCCTCAAAATCATCACTTGTAAAATAATAAAGCAAATAAAGCAACATATTATATAATTATATATAAAAATATTATAAAATGCTAAATTATAATAAAAATTAACTCTTAAAAATAAGGAAAACATGGACCTATCAATAATTAATTAGTGAAAGGTTCATATCAGTAGCGAGTTCCTCAGATAGTTATTGTTCATAGGCTGTAATTAGTGATAACACAGTAAATTAAAAAAAATCTAACACTTTTGAAGAAAAATAGATGACGAATGAGATGTTATTGGCAACCCTCACTTCTCTTGATCTAATAACTCAATGAATCCACTTTTGTTAAGTTGAATATCTCTCATTACCTTGAAAAAATTCAAGGATTATTTGTATATGTGTCATCCTTTGAAATCTTTTAAGCACTGTAAAACCATTCAAATGAAATAAAGTGCATACATTTGAGAGAAGAAAAAACTTCTATACATACTTATTCATTTATGCATTATTATCAATTAGTTGGATGTAGTTTTATGAAATAATTATTTATTATTTAAAGGTTTTCTTTATCATATATGTATTCATATTCATATGATAAAGTCCATAAGATAAATGTACATTACAATTGAAATAATGATGGGATGAAATTATACTTATGAGATTCATATTGTATTTATATATTATCCTTAAATTGTTCTTATTTTTTTTTCTATTAAGGTTAGACATTAATAGAGACTAAAAAGAATAATGTATATATGTTTTTTCCTTATGAAGAAGATTGTTGATTTTATAGACTAAAGTATGGAGATGTATAAAGAAATTTATGGGTACTTGTCAAAGAACAAGTTCACTACATTGACCCCATATGAAAAATCCGTTTGGAATATTACTTATATGTCTATTGAAAACCTCATTGTGATGATTGTATAAGTGATCCTTTGATTTGAGATCTCTAAAATATCTTGTGCAAGGATTATTATGTTCTGATACTACTCACGGCCTATTATAGTCAAGAGTAGCTTAGTCGATATTCAATGGATATAGCATAAATTATATAGAGGTAGTTGACTGATCAATATGATATTCATTAACATAAAGTAATTAGGGAGAATGTTTTAATGTTTTCTATCAGTATTGAATTAGAAAATCTTAGGCGGGGAAAATGACAACTTTGAAAATATTTTGAACGTATCATTAATAGAATCAAACACTAATGCATACAAAACTAATATGATGAACTCAAATAGAGTAGATATTAATTTTATACTCTATATCTGATCGAAACATTATACAATGAAAGAATTCAATTATTAAGAAAAATCAAACACTAAAAGGATAATCAAAATCACTTTGACACTCCTAAATATTTCGGTGGTCATGATGCATTACTAAAGTCAATCTTAATTTATGTATATAAATTATTTAATTAAAGATAAATTAAAGGAGTCTAATTTATCTAATTATGAATAAGAATAAGGGTTATAGTTTATATCCATTGCTAACATATTTAGGAACCAAATGAGTCATACACAAAGAACGAGTTGAAGAGAAAAGGTGTTTTAATCAAGTTAGACTTGATTGTAAAGTTTGATAAACTTTATGATTAAATATGAGATATTTAATAAATAAGGATCAATATGAGATATTGGATCTTATTTGGGTATAATTGGTATTTAATTCTAATTAAAGTTTAATTAGAATTAAATACTAACTATATCTAAATATAATTTTAATTAAACTTTAATTAAGTTTAAATTAAAATTAGAATTTTATTTCAATTAAATTATTAAAATATCCAAAATATCTTATAAATAGGCTAAGGCTCCAAGGGAGCTAACACTTGTTGGCTAACCCTCTCTAAAATAGTTGTAAAGTTCTTTCAACTCATTTTATGGATACTGTTAGGGGTTAACAATAGTGTTTGAATATTTTATAAAGTTTTAATGAATTAGCCATTTAAACAAATTTATAAAGAAGGCAAATGAAAAATAGGAAAAATCATATAAATTTCAATTATATTTAACCTTAAGATTATTAAGCACACTTATCATTAAAAATTTATCCTTTTAACATTATTATTTTTATGAATACTATCACACACAAAAATTCATCAAAATTCTCCTAAGAGATATGTAAGATATAAAACCTTTGATATTAACTTTTGGTGACGATTTGCCAATTCGTCGCTAAAATTAAAACTTTTAGTGCCACTTAAAGTGAATCATCATAAACAGATCCAAAACTAGTGGCGGGTTAAGCAAGTCATCGCTAAATGTTAATTTTTTTGAAATGATTAGAGAAACTAATTTTAAAATAGATTTATTTAACGAAGATTATGTAAAACTTCACAAAAACCTTGACTTTCTACGACGAATCTAGAATTCATTGTTAAAAGCTGACTTTTGGCAACGATTTTGATTTATTGCAGTGACTTGTGCTACTATTGTGGTTAAGATGATCCGTCGAGGGAAATGACTAGAAAAGGATTAAGCTTCATAATAAGGTATGTATTAACATTTATGTTTTATATGTTAATCATGATATAGATTTAAAGTGATATTGACTTTCAATAAATCATAGAAATGGTTTTATAGTTATTTTGTTGTGTGTAGGATCAGATTTGTAACACCCCATTACCTTAGGGTACCCACCGGGACGCCCGTAGGTCATTCCGATACATATCCTAAGATAAGGGAGTGCTACGTGCGATCATTACTGAACTCCA